>LUCH01007809.1:14169-25710 GCA_013368495.1 Paragonimus heterotremus | reverse complement strand
GCAAACAAACACTAGACTTTACGAGGGCGATCAAAATCCGATTAATCGAGCCGAAGACCGTTACATTGGTCCAGCTGCTTTGATGAACAAAAGTCACATAATCGATATGGAGTCGTCCAACGTCAGGTTAGAATCCACAAACATCTAGAAAGTGAGATAGCAGCATAAATGTTAACAACTACGATTGTATCAGATTTCAGTTATTAAAACATCCAGATGAGATCGTTCCAAAGCCAAATATTTGCACCACTATTTGACTGGTGACAATCGAAATTTTGAAACAACCAGAAGGGTGTAGATAGCCAGTGAGCACACGCGGTTAACGCTTAGAAGTTGTAATAAGAGGTAAACAAGGTTATCATCTGAGTCAATGATTTATCAAAAGCATATGAATAAACGGTAAAGAACAAAATGCTATTTGGAGAGGTAGTTCATTCAGATCATATCTATTGCCATTTACAAATTATGACTGCCAATATACAGTTCGCAGGCAAGGAAACCTGAGAAGTTTGCAGATATAATCATTGAACTTGGAATGATCATTTTTTGATAGCACACTTTCAGACGATGTGCGAAAAACCGGGTAACATGTGCATAAAAATGGAGTCTGCGGAAAAACGAGCTAACACAAGCAGATAAGGAAAGTTATGTTAAGGGGCTGAATGGTCATAGACTTATATAATGATAGAAAGAATACCAGATATATACTGTTTATACTAATGTGCTGACACCATCTGGTAATCTGATTTCATCAAGAAGCTTGATGTGAGCAGGTCACAACTTGTGAGACAGTCAGGGAATTTTTCGGTCCTACTCTCCTGTTTATGAACTAGAATTTCAGTTGACAGTCTAAACAACATTTCTGGTTGAATATTCTATGAACACTTATTCAGTTCTGCTAAATCCGCTCATGTTTTGTTGTTAGGGATCAGTTCATCCTTGTCGCTGACGTTGAGCTGTCTTCCACCAATAATTCTTCGCCCAATTTCATGTATCGTTTCTGACTCATAAATGTTATGCTGAATTTCGAATGGGCGCGCACTTGCCTTATTTGTCCAGCACATGATATTATGGCTATCTTCTTCACTTAGGTAAAATATAACGTACTACCTATCTGTTTGATTTGGAAGCACAAGATTTTCCCATTACATATTAAAGCCATTCAGTGTGACATATTGGAATTTCAACGCTAGAATCTTGGGTATAACGGCAAGAAAGTGAGTGGCTTAAGTAACTCAAAGGAATAATCAGTCTTAATCAGTGGATCTGGCATGGATTATTACTGCTTAAGAAGGGGCACCGGTTATTCGGGAGTCAACAGCTCTGCCCAACCAGAACAGATTAAGCGGTTACAAATCGGCAAATAACTTCCAACCCGGTTCTTAGCAATCAATCAAACTGCGCATCCCATTGATTCATTTGACCGGTAAAGATTTGTCAGTAATTAAAGATTTGTACGGATCTCACTTTTAGCGGGAGTGATTTTTGAGATCGTGGCAAATCTCGTATCCTATTGGCTATTTACTCGTTCAGCATTTGAAAGTATATAAGTCGTCTGCGTCTCAAGTTTAGTCTTGCTCCTTTTCTCCTCTTTATGTAGACCGACATCCTCAACCCGGTCGCATTTCAAACCTATATATGTGCGTATCCGTCCATGAGATCATGCAGTCTTTTACTTAGCGCGCTCTTTGATGGATTCCGACAGTTTTGTATACGAAGGGTCTATAAAATCGAAACAATAATTTCATTACACATTTTGTTTTCCGGTGATGGGGTTGTGTAAATGCTTCTAATTGGTGCAGAAAGCAATTTTTGACATGGCTTGTCAGGAAGGCATATTATTTTATATGAGGCGAGCCTATGAATCACAGATATGTATACGTCCGAACCGCCGACAAACACGTCAAAATCATCTCTTTTGTACATAACAACAAACCCACTGTTGTTTTGACTGATCTTCTGACTGCTCAATTCAGTTGTGTGAAGTTCACCTGTTACCTACCGATGGGATCAATAAACTATCCGATTAAGTTACTACGGCACTATATATTTCGATATATTAGGTGGTCACATGCGTCTTCCATCTCCCAATCAAGTGCCCGTGGATCGAAGTTCATTGCAGAACCTAGTTCATACTACGTTGTCACATCGTGATGGTCAAAAAGACTGCAACCGCTAGGCAACTGAGCTTGTGGTAAATAGGACAACATCACTTTCAAACTGAAAGTCGTCTGATGACAATGGACATAGGAGATCCATCACACGACGTTGCTTGCTCGCAATGAGCTCGATGGACATAATTTGTGAGATGAAAATCTTAGTACCTGTGATCAGTGTGTGATTTATGAAGGGTGAAATAATGGATTTCTATTCCACCGGCTGGCTACTTCCAGACCCACAGATTAGACTATGAAACTCGTGAATAGAATCCGGGGCTTCTGGCGTTACATTACGTCTTAAAACCACTCCCGTTGGTATCAGTTTTGACGAACAAATTAATATTCCATTTTGTCTAAAGGAATACAGTTCATCTGATGTTCATACTCGACAAGGGGAAGAGAAAACGAAATTGTCGAGATGGCTAACCAACCAAAATTACAAACCACTTGAAACTAGAGACTCATGTCTTACATGCGGATCATTTTCAACCCATTTTGAAATTTTAAATGAGGTCAATACAATTTTCACCCGAACGAGAACGGAATAAATTAGTCAAGTTCGACCTCAGTCAGATTTGTTCCCACTTCAGTGTTGCTACGTGTAAAGCACATATATATATATACTGTACTCTGTTAACAAAAAATAACATAGTCTACATCAACCAGGTGCCATAAAGCACACAGCGTTTAACAAAAAATTCAGGGTCAGTATGAACGGGTTGACCGGCACAGACTCTACGTTGAATGGTGCATGACATTCACAACCGACTCATTGAACCTCTATGTATGTGCACACAAATCTCTACGTCGGTTGAACTGAAGAGTTACAGCGGCAGTTCACTATTATGAGGTCAGATTATGAAGTTCCTAAAAGCGTTGTTCGGATCGTCAAGTCAATGGTTGAAGAAAGCACCCAACACGAGTTATTGATTGTTCATACATGCTTTTTAGTCACGAATGTAAAACATGTAATATACGTGGATACCTAGTTTACACGTAGTTGTTCAGATGATAACAGAAAATCAGGGGATATTTTAGGCAAATTCATAGACCATACTTTAGTTTCACCAAGGACAGCTTCCAGTAGGTAAGAAGTGTGAACAGATTTGCGGTTGCTCCGAACACAGCATCGTAAGTTCACTGAACAAATATGGGTCTATGGTCAAGACCACGTACTTAGACTGTCTGTCGTTTGCATACAACACCGCTGAGAGTGTAGTCAGCTACACGGACTTCCTGTTGTAGACCAGCCGGCTATGGATTAACCTATCCAGTTTGATGCATATTCACAACTTGTCACATGGAAATACGTGGATAAAAGGCTTGTGCAAATGAACGGCAGCTTGAACCAAAGCCCAGGTCCGAAGACTTTCCCGATGGATCCGCATAAGTAATGTACAATCTTGTGCTTCGAGAGAGAAAACAGATAGGTGGAAACGCTGACTGGAAGAGTTAACGGTTTTTTTGATGGTTGCCGAAGCTGGTTATTCATATTGCTGTGCTTTCCTTCGAACAGGTTATGAAAATCTGGTGAAAGGTAAGATTTTCAGCAGACGTTAAATACAATTGGAATTGGTTTTGATATCCATGGCTTAATTAATATTTCATGTTCGGATCAACGTCAGTTTGATTTCAACATTGCTAATTGAATCCAACGTTGTTTTTCTATCAAATAAACCCAATTTTCCATTGTATCCCATAGGATTTGTTAGAAGCTCAATCATAACCTCTATTGAAAATGCCATGGTTTCAAAAGATGAAATCAAGTGTTGGTTTGTATCTTTGAGAAATTCCTGTTATCAAGATTGTGTTGTGAGAACTTCCGAGTAGTTATACATCACGAAAATAAAACACACTCAGTTGGAATTCCTTGACTAAACAGGTCAACATATAACTTAAAGAAGACAGGGTAGTAAAACGTGACAATAAATTACATGTGTACCGTGTACGATTATATATTTGACGATCAGTCACAAACTGACAACCCTTCAAGTGCAAATGTTCAGAAGCTTTCAACACACTTAATTCATACACATCTGTTTACTGGCTGTTGAGTACGAGTTTGTTTGATTGCTGCTAGGGTCGAGGTCATCCGAGAAAAACTGTACATTAATCGTATACTGAGGGTCACACATATTGTGAGATTTTCTAGGGCATACTGGACAACACTTGGGGATAGAACAACGATCTCAGTTGTCAAAACAGGATTGCATCCTGATACCACTGGACTACTGAACAAGTTATAAAAATGCATTAGTTGATAATTTTAGCAGTTAGCAAATTTAAAACTCTGAGAATGAGTTACGCTTCAAAATCCCTGGTGTTTATACTACTCAAGTAACACGCAACTGTAGACAACCATCCACACGAGGATCAACTAAATTGATACAACATAAAGATTGAGTCATATTGGACGTTACAGTAAGAAAAATCGTGGAGTAGGCGATGGTAAAATACACAATTCAGTGGATAGTGTTTGGTAGAATTTCGATATGTTCTGGGTCAAAAAAATGAATACATTCGTCGCTGTGTATAGAACTGAAACAGCTCGATTATGTTTCACACATAAACTGCAGGTTGAAGCATGATATTCTTTGAAATGCATTATGAAGGATAGAATAGTACTTTGATCGTCAATACGGTGTTATAAACTATTCTACGAATGTACTCAAAAGAAAATTTAGGGAAGAAGTCGGTATGCAATAATCATACAAATAAGTGGATGACTTGTAATTACTTTATACTAGACGAGTACATTATCTAAATTCTCCCAGAATGAACGTTCGAAATGTAAGGAAGAAAATTCGACAAATCTTCAAATATACAACACGTGATATGCCATATTTACCAGTGAATCCCTAATTTCGTTGGGCATTATAAGTTATTGCTGTAGCGCTGTCTTTTGAATCATATTGTGCATCTGACCATATTGTGTGGAGAGAAGAATGTCGCTGAATTTGCACTTCCAAAAGATGAATAGCAGAAGAATAGTGTAAATCATGACTGATTGTAAACAATAGACCTTAGCACATACATACTGCATGTCAATTATAACCCGCGTAACTACGAAACATACTAACTTAAGAACTGTTAGTTTCTAATGCCAGTTTTATTTTCTACTCGCGTTAATCACCAAAGATGCAAACGGTGAGTTATATTACTGCGTGTTATCTTTAATACAAACCGTGGGAACATTTGGATACTCCACATAAAATTAATTGCAGACCAAATGCTTTGTTCCCATAACATGAAATAATTTGTACAATCAAATTGGATCCCATTGCGATCATTCAGGGAGATAATATGCAAGCTGTTTGTATCTGTTCGAACTTGATCATGACTCACGATGTGAAAAACAAAGGACGAGGGATTTTGTTTCATGACAGAAGGTCCAATCTGCAACAGTACAAAACTTATGTTATTAGAAAAACGTACACCATAGAAGCTTGATTCCGACATTCACTATTCCGCTAAATATAACATATGTATAGCGGTCAATCACGTACGAAAGAAGTTACATTCAGGGATCAAAATAATCTTCCATCAATGTCAGATTAGCTAGATTTGGAGATCCAGTTTCGTCTCAGCCAACAAAACGACTGTACAATGTAAGATTGACTGACAAAATGGTTGTCAAGTTTACATATTCTTTCCAGTCCGGATTGAAGGTCTTGGGAGGAAACAATTTTCTAGTGCACATTGGGAGTCAGAGCAAACGAACGACCATAGCAATCTGAAGCTTGCTTTGAATGCACTCCATACGTTCCATATATCGAACAGAATGCGTCCTTGGAGCTAACTGAATAGTTCAGCAGTCGAAGGTGGACCAGTCTTCTTCAAGTCACAGGTTACCCACACAGGACGACGTGCTGAAGTGCGTTCCGATACTCGCCATGCTATGCAGCTGATATAGTTCTTTCCATAGGAACGTAGGGAATAGTTCACCCATGAAGAATCAAAACACACAGGGAACGCAAAGTTTGTATGGATTCGAACAGGATATGTAAGTAACTACAAATCACGTTGTCCTGAATGTTATATTGTTTGATGCTTAGAGTTCCATTGATACTGTGGCATTCGAAAGTCATTTTATCCACAGCGTACAGTTTTCTCAATTTTCTCTTTCTTCATATAAGCTGTCTCGAATGGACGCTTTCAAATAATAAGCTAAGTACAAATCGTGTCTCCTTCCTCGTAGTTCATTCCTTCTATTCTTGGACTCGCGAACACAGAAAAATCGCCAATGTTGATTCGCTCCCAAAACTCACAATTCTGACGTTCTCTAAATTACACAAGAAGACTGATAAGCATACAGATTGATTTAAAGTGTCTAAACCAATGGTCCGTTAAACGTAATTCGTAGTTCAGTGTCGAAAAATGAGATCATGAATATTCACCATCAAAATTGTGCTGACTATTTCCATGATGGTGCAAAACTGCTGGTGTCAGTATATGGACTTGACCTAATGATCATAGTGGTAGACAGTGTGGGTCTGCTCATACATTGCTCAGCCATGACTAAAAAGACACATAACCTCAAACATTCAAGGAGAGTATGTGGAACCTACTATCTTGTAGTGTTTTTCACTATGATCGCTTCCGCAATCTGCTCGCATCTACAAACGAACATACGGACCTTCCGTCTTTATGTTAAGGATGATTTCACACTTACTGAAAGTGTTAAGTGATAGACCACTAGAAGAATTACGGGGCTTAAAAAAATTCCCTATCCACAACGACTGCCATAATTGGGTAAATCCTCAGTGGATTACAGGTAATTTATGAGAGACAAAATACCGTACACTCCGGGTCATCAACTGGCACACGTTCCACCAAATAAAAATGAACGCTTAAGAGGCCACTGGCTGAAACCGAGTAATGGAACAGGAAGGTTACTTTGCAGACAGAACTGTTTCACATTTAAGGTCTGTCCACATTGCGACCCATTACCAGGCTTTATGGTCATGGCTGAATCGATGACAACCGGTGTTACCAGTTTCTTAATCGTTATACTAGTTCAGATTCATAGGCCATTAAATACGCACATCTGAGACATTGTTGCTGAAGTATGTTTCATTGTTTGTTGTTGATGTGGCTGCGTGCATCCAGCTTTATAGAGTTTCCCTTCCATCTATTTCTAGTCACTTTTTCTTCACAATTATAAACCGTTCAACACAATTTTTCACCGGCCAACACAGAGGTAGAAAAGCACAAAGAATGATATTTTTCTTTCATGTAACAGCCTACAAACCTGTTAACTTTGCTTTGGAATAGATTTTCCATGAGTTGTTAATCAAACACAGGATGAGCTTTATTTTCTATCTTAATGATACAAAATTGTATGATATTCTATCTAACAAAACCGTTGGATCAAAAAATGATATCCATGTACTCCCTTGGGTTTACTCACTAATTCGCCACTTAGGAGGAATCCAAACATTTAACCACAACTTCAGCCATGTTCAATTTCGTAGTCCACCAGAACAAAATCTGCTTATAATCGATAGGCACAGCAACTAACAATCGGGCGAAATGTGCACGCCACTTGTTAGACGATGCACACACCACTCCACATTTGTTTCACAGTGGAATTTAAAATCCTACGGTGTTTATTACACTCATATTCACTTACATACTCCATTGAAATCCGTTTAACGTTGGCCTGTTATGACTTGGGATTCCGGTCCAGGATACTGTGATGCTCGTGATTAAAACTCAAGGAATTCGCCAGTTTTGCCTAACTATCTTAGGGAGTTGTGTATAGACTTTATTCCAGAATCGGGCAGTAGACATGGTCTGTCAAATTCTGATGGTGTTTGTCGCTAAAATTAGAACACCGAATGAACAATATTATTGCAGTTTGTCATTTACTGGTTAATGCGAAGCACTGTTTTGTCAACTGAAAACGATGTGAACTGGAGCCGTCGAATATCTAAACAGGTGCTTCACGACAGTTTTTGACAAACAATTTGAAGTTCATTTGTATGACTCCCTGAACCGGCTTCGTGTCCCATGACCGGGGATGACGCAAGTTGAGTAAAAACTGGCAGTCAGATGAACAAGATTGTCAGACACAATTAGAGAATAAAGTTGAGTCCTAAGTATGAATATATATCCCATTTACTCGCTTGTCTTTTGAATTCTCGGTCAGAAATACCTCAACCGAATTGAGCAACAGGACTCCACCACCTCAGGACCTATCCATAAGACTTCGAGAACGCGTAACGTACTGTAGATTATTGTGCATCCCTTCTCATCGGTATCTTCATGTGGCAAAATTTCAGCTGTAATTAAACATTCTCATCGGTGGATATGCTGACACAAATGGTGGTGGTATGCTCAAAAACCAGAATGATAATAAAATGTTTTTTGTGTTGCGTTGCTTGTTACCAGATAAAATCGATCGAACATATCGATTACAGTCCAGTTACAACGACACACATGATACTGGGGTCCAGTCGGAATGTCTTTATGGACAGCCAATCTGACACTCGTTCACAGGTTGTGCGTTCGATTGCTGGGCGTGTGTGAGACCCAACGAGACCAAAACGGTTGTCAACCATGTCGTTGATAGTCATTGGGATAACCAGGTTTTAAACTTTATATACTTCAGATGACCGTCGTTGAGGCAGAATTTTATACATTTCGTGCGTTGTAGCACAAACTGTTGTATGAACTGAAATGTTGACAACCGCAGTGACCTACATCTGATGCTGACATAATGTTTCGCAAACAGACACTGTAAAAATGGATCCAAGTAAGCCAGTTTAGTCATCATACGCATAAGTGAAACGTGTGTAAACATTCAGATGATAGTTTCAACCAATCAGTCTATCACGTGATATGATTAGAAAGTAAGCTCTGAAATATCTCGTTATTTCCGAAGAGTACGATGAATCTAACTTTTGTTGAATGTATTTTTATTCGCAAGTTGAATGTCGTAATACATTTGTACTAAATTTCGTAAGAATGAAGCCAAACAGTTTGCTCTGCATGTTATTGGTAAATCGATTTGGAATATTACAACGTTACAATCAAGTTATAATACTACGTTTCAACCATCTTGGGTGGCCTTCCACAGGAGTGTTGTTGATTTCGATCCCAAGCAGCACCGACCTTTGCATTTCGACCAGGTTTTCATAAAGCAGCACTGTTGACCACTGCTTCACTGATCTCATATTAGACAGACTGGATTACCATATGCAAACGGTCATCCACATCTGCTCGTGTGTCATGCCAGTAATGGCGATTACTTCGAAATTCCATAAGATGTCTTAGTGAGGACTCCCTGCTTTTGGGATACAAGCTTAGATGTAAATCTTTGACGCTAGAACAATTGCAGTTGTCTTCAGGATGTATTTCAATCAGTTGTAATCACTGATGTAGCTGAACAAACGTTATCCGAATTAACCAGGAGCGAACTACTAGAGCGTAATATTTCGGATCATTAAGTCAGCAGTTCACATATTGAAAGCGGTAAACAGAAAAGTAAAGCACATAAAATAAAGCACATAATCCAACATCGTGAACTGGACAACAGTCAGAATATCGCAACATATTGAAAGGATGAATTAGAAGTATGAATTATAAGTATTTCTATGAAATATGGAGTATCATTGGCTATAAAATGGCGTCTGAAAATACGACACTGTTGTGTCCAAAAGATACCGTCGGTATCAATTTACAAAGTTGACCAACTTGAGTGACGACATTACTCTTTGTAATGCTGTTGGAAATATTTTACTCACAAGCATTAACTTCAGATCTTCCTGCAAAGTTTAAACACTTAATGCCGGGTTATTTTTAAGGTCATATTTTGAGCAGCATGTCGAGACTGACATGAAAACAGAATATTCTTCGTTCAGATCTTATTTTCTTGCAACAGTAGGAGAATGGGCCATATATTATGTCCTCCATCATCACATCATGCTTTTATTTGTGTAAAGAGTAGTTTATTTGAATGTTCTATGCACATCTTGGGGTGACATACAGAAATGGAATACTTGAAGTTCCACTGTTCATGAGTTTAATCTGTGACGTTAAACCAAAAGGAGCAACAGTAGACAACAAACGGGGTTTGAATAAGGTACATGAAAAGGACAGATAACGTATAGGTTGCACGTTTTCAGTCCAGGGATTCGAATCATGAACATAACCCTGTTAATGAGAGGTCGCCAATTCATCCCAGAATCACCATCCATCGAGTCATTTGTCCAACACTTATTACGTTCCCTTGTATTCTTGACTAAGCCTTGCAGAATAGGTTGTTTCTGTGAACAGTTCAGATTTGAGAAATACGTCTAAATAATTTCTGCATCCAAAATTGTGTTATCTGAGACAAGCGTCATGAATGCATATCATAATGTAACAAGTGTAATGAATTACATTACATTGTTGTATGTAAAGTTTAAACCTTAATTATTTCACAATCTTGAAAAACTGTTTTCTGAAATATATGAAAGTCACGAAAAAATTACTGAACAAAACCCAACAATTCGAGTACGTTCGGATACAAATTATATCGTCGCTTATGTAAAACGCTGAATATCCGTAGCTGTTCATTGTTTATGTTTTTGTATCGATTGTACAAAGAAACGCTGCAACTGAAAGCTGGTGAGTAAACTGTCATGTTGTTTCTGGTCGATAGAATTTGTTAGAGAAGCAGACAATAACTAATTTGTTTTCAGCAGTCAATCAATATTACATCTATGAGGTAGCATTCACTGGGAGTTGCTGTCCAATTGCTCAAGTGCAGCTAGCCGAACTTTAATTTCGTTTGTCGATAATCAGTTGCTGACCTTAGAACGTGGGACATTAAAAACGTGATGATTTTTTGCTGAAAAACCGACAGTTTTTGGCAAATAATTGTAGGTACCTCGTTTGAAAACATCACGTGTAACGAAATGACCAATAAACCAAATGACTAGATTCAACTTCATTTTAAAATAGTCTGTCAGATGATATCAACGCTTTCCATTAAAGCCAAAACAGTGTTAGTTGACAAAACGGATATCAATATTAGTATGGATGAGTTCCTGGAAAAAACAACCTTCTTGTTTAATGAGAATGCTTTGAAATAGTGAGCAACGAGTTCAAGAAATGTGTTCACATGAAACCAGTGCCATTTGTAGTCAACGGTTAGTTCAGCTTGCATGTGTTCATTACGGAGGAAGTAATAACAAAACAATCACAGTCAGTGATTTTAATTTAAAAGCCATTTGTAACAACCTGACAAAAAATAATTTTCAATGACTACATGAACAAATGCAGGTATACATGATATCATGAAACTTTATTTGTTAACGCCTACACAATTTCGTAATAACAGATATTGATGAGGAAGAAAACCGTTAGTCACTCTTCTCTTAATGTGCTTAATTAA
>LUCH01007808.1:11953-23818 GCA_013368495.1 Paragonimus heterotremus | reverse complement strand
TAAGAAAAACCGACTGGATCCGGGACCCTTGGGCCTCTGTCTCGAACCCGTGCATCAATCGCATTCGCTGAATCGCTGCGCGATGTGGTGCGCAGTCGAAGCTAGAGGGCGCGCACAGATTGGATTTGAATTGTATAACATTGTGCTTTTGTGTCTTTAGCACTATTCTCGTTTGTGTAAGTTGTGTACATGACTTACTGGGCCTTTAGCTCATGCTGGTTCTTGTTCTCCTATGCAGCACAATTGCTGGAAACCCCTGCTTTGGAAGAACGCTGTTCCCCCGGTGTCTCCACGTGACCCCAAGGTTGGTCCACGACTATTACGGACAACCAGAGTAGTGACTGTTGTCTTGTGTGTTCGCTGTTCGAGTGTGTCCCTCTCTGCGTTTCAGCACGGAAACAGTCGACTGTGAATCTGTATCTGCTTTGCGCACTACAGCGATGGGATGCCCGTTTGTTCTGCTTAATGCAACAGTCACGCCGAAGGAGGCTTTACAAGGAGTTGTGACAAGCTTGCTATGTTCACCGACGAAGTAAGAGCAATCTACATGTTGCTAATCATGTCCACATGATGGCGAGAGGTTAGTATCCGCTCTTGCTGATGCGTGTATTATTACAGTTTCAGGGTGACGACTATTAACGTACTGTTTGTGACTAAAGAAGTGGTAGTAGAGCCCCCTTAGAAAGAATGTTGTAGGATTGTTATGCTTCACTTTTTTATTTACGAGAGTGGAGTTTTAAACATCCGAATGTTTAAAACGGCTCGTGTTTGAATTTTGCACGGGCCCTATTAACACACTTGATGGGTTGGCGGTGGGTTATTGAGCTATATCGCATTTTTATGGTTTTTCGTCCACATCTCCATCTGTGAGCAATGAAACACTCGTATGTGGTTTTTCTTTTTTCCATTACATAATAGAAAAAAACATGAATGTTTCATTACTCAAACCAAACGAGTACTCGTTTGTTTTTTCCAAACATATTCCGTACTTTTCCGAATTCTGTTTATTTGTGCTTGTGTGTGCTGACCACAACATGATTGTGAAAATCACTGATGGCGATGCTTCCGTCTCCTTCCCGGGTAATCTTTGGTTCAGTGTTTCCTAGGCGCAGTTATAATGAAATCGTTGTAGAACATGTTGAGACGTGCATTCATATCGAGGTCGGCCAATGAATCGGCGCATTAGTAAACGTCTGATTAGTTTTGTTTCCCCTGGGTGTCAGCGAATGTCGTCAACTGAGCAACTTCTGTGGTTCATCCAATAGCACCGTACGCCGAATTAGCTCTGATGGATGCTATACGGAACTCTCCTATCGCCCGTGGGTTTACTTTCCGTTCATTTATTTCATGTCAGACGTAATTGCAAATAACGTCGTTATCTGCAACCCAAGAACGTCCATTTGGACGCATTCAAGCTGCTGTTGAATGTGCTACGTCCCCATCTTCCAAACTTACCGAGGGACCCACGAACATCGTTTAAGTCAGCACGATCGATCATACTGTGGGCTGTTGAGCCTGGGAAATATCTTCACTTTGGGATGAGAAAAGCTTTAAACGGCGTATCCCATCTGGAGACGTGTCCTTCGAAGTTGGTTGTTTAACTCAACATGGGCGGATTAAATGTGTTCAAGTCTTCTAACCACATCCCGTGGCCTACTTTATGCTGCGTTATTGATCCAACCTTGACTTCCCCATCCATTGTTAGTATTTCCGGTGGCCCTGGTAAGCCCCCGTATATAGAGAGTTTTTGTTAAATGTTATTTCAGAACTGAAAGAGTTGTTAACTGAGGACTTTAGGCTGAACAACTGTGATTTCCCTGTAAAGGTCTCCATTGCTTCTATTATTTGTGATAAATCTGCCATATCTTTTGTAAAACAATCCATCGGTCACGGTGGATATTACGGCTGTAATAAATGGCTTCCATTGTTTCGTGTTTTCAGTACAGTCACATCTGATTTCCGCGATGAACTAGCAACGGCGGGTCGTATTTTCGTGCGGTAGGGTGAGGGTTGGTTGAGGTGGGTTGGAGGCGGGGTCAAGATTTGCTGCCGTAGTGCAGGTTGTAGTATTATTGGAATGCATATAAGCATAGAAAGAATACTGTATCATTGTGGTGTTTCACTTTTGCAATATCTGAAGTATTTACGGGGATGCGTTATTTCAAACTTATCCTTGCAACTGTTTCTTGTATCTAATTTTCGAGTTACTTACTCATTATCCGAACAATGCTTGTAAACGTGGGGGAGATTTTTCAAGTACTTCGACAACATGGAATTGCCGATTACGGTTGTACATTTTCCAGTGTAAATATATTCCCACAATAACAGCTGTATTTTTTGTTGTTGCGTCGAACGCTTTTCGATTACTTCGTCTTAAGTCGGAGGACTGTTATGTAAATGGTAGCGTAATGAGTAGCTTCCCTCAAGTATGATCGGCGAATTACGTGTGAAATTGAAAAATGCTGTAAAAACAGCGCTACGCGGAAATTTTTTCTGACCGTCCTATGAGTGACCCAAAAATGTTCAGTCAGGACGCTCATGGGACACTCATACGACGGTCGTGCTGGCTGGGAGTGTACTACTCTACTGCTGTGTGCGTTTGCAGCAAAAAACAGCTAGAGCGACCCACTTTCAATTTAGGAAAGCAATCTCTTCCAGGGACGCTGTTGTATTCGTCCGTGAGACCGCAGCTGCGGAGCCCGCACCCCAAAAAAGACGTAAAGTGCCTGGAGAAGGTCCGAAGACTAGCCACCAGGATGGTTGAAATGAAAGATATGGACTGTTTAGCCAGATTGAAAAAACTCGGTCTGTTTTCTTTGGAACGCGAATGACTTCATGGGGACCTAATCGAAACGTGTAAGGTTCTGCATGGCTTCACCGATGTCCCGCCAGGAGCGCTGTTCTCAGCCAGAGAAACGCCTCACCTAAGGGGTCACTTGTTGTCTCTGATCAAACCACCTGCTCAAACTTCTATCAGAGCAGAAGTTTTCACCAACAGTATCATCAGCCTATGAAATAAGGTATCTGGGTCTGCAGGCCGAATCGTTTAAGAGAAGACTGGATCAGAAATGGGAACGTTTATTCCCTGGTACGACATAATCATTGTATTACTGTGGCCTGTTTGTCTGAAGTATGATTGTAGTTTGGGGTCTGTTTGATGGCATTTGCGAGTGTCAGTGAGCAATTGTCTTGCGTTCTCGAATGAGTGTCTATACCCTTGCAGGCCAGCACGTGATAGGATGCCTGCACGCGTATGTCTGTGCGTACCGGTTTAAAACAGACAGCTAGTAGTCATGTAGAGCCGAGGTGCAATAAGCAGAACTTGATAATTCCCCTAATTATAGCGGTGAAAAGTGATCCAGAGCGAATTGTAAACACCTATGAGCACAAGCACCAACGTCATTTCTCCTCTTCATTTTTAGTTTCTGTTCACCCTTGCTGTATTCATCACTCTGCGAATACTCTCATCCACTCTCCCTCCTCACTTTCTGCAACTGTGCTTTATGGACCGATCCTCCATACGGATACACGGTATCTGCTCAGGGCTGTAATCCGATTGTTGGAACTGGTCCAACAGATTATTACCCAGTCTACAGTCTATCGAAAACCAATCGACAATGAAAAGCAAGGACTAAGTGCGTTGACCCCCGTGTATTTGTATCGACCCTGGAAAGTAAAGTGTACAGAGAAAGACGTCAAGCTAGCGGGGCACGGAGCGAGTTGTTATTGTAGCCCCGGGACAGATATTACAAATGGAATAGCTTGACTAAAACAAAAGTAGGCAAAAAGCCAAAATCATCAAAAATGTACAAGTGAATGCGACTATCAAAAATATTTATTATAGTCGCTACACGGTGCCGCTATCCTGTCAGTGTTTCAAGTATGCTACTCCCAGTAAAAGACAGCTCTGTGGTCAGGGTGTAGTGACGACAAAGGGACCGTCTGGTTTCCTGTGGAGTTACCACTACGTTTCTGTTCTTGTTATCCAGGTCAGCGGTGGTAATTGGCGAAATAGGTTTATCGGATACCATTGCCACTCGACCTATGTAGTTCAGGATATCTCGGAGGAGCGAAATTGGCTGACTAATGTACACACGGCCACACCTCCAAAAACTGCAAAAAGTAGCCCATATAAAGTATGATGCGTTGCAGAGCATAGCTAGCTAGTCTCCCGTTCCTCGCTTAAGACATCTATCCGCTGGAAGTCGCTTCTACTAAGCACAAGAGTTGTCACATTTATACCTATATATTTTTCTCTCTTTACCTCATCATGTTTATGTAATAGGATATATCTACCTTCCCCAATGTTTTCAGACCATTACATTATACTCGATCTGTAGTCTATCAGCTACACCATGGGACCAAGGAGGCCCCACCGAGTTTATGGACAACTGTCTCGGGCGTTCATCACTTCTAGTGGTGTCCGTCAGGAGTGTCCGATTTCCCCCTTCCTGTTCAATTTTGTCATGGACGACATTCTGGAGAGTGCTCTTCGCGAATCCAGTGGACTTGGAGTTGAGCTTCTTCCTGGCGCTAGATTGACCGATCTGGAGTGTGCGGACGACATTGTTTTACTTAGCCCCTCTGCCGAAGACATGCAGACCATGCTGGACAGGTTGAGCGACCGAGCTGGTTTGTATGGAATGCGCTTTGCACCTTCAAAGTGCAAAGTGTTGCTTCAAGACTGGGGCATTTCCACTCCTACTTTCTTCATTGCAGGTAATCCGCTTGAGACTGTGAACAGTTTCACATATTTGGGTAGCACTATCTCGTCAGCCTGTAATATTGCTGATGAGATATCAGCGAGGATAGCAAAGGCACGAGTTGCCTTTGCCAAACTGCATCACCTGTGACGTCGAAAAGACGTCCGGTTGTCACTGAAAGGAAGGGTATATAATGCCTGTGTGCGCTCCATTTTGCTTTATGGTTCGGAAACGTGGCCTGTTCACAAAGAAGATATCAACAAACTTGCTGTGTTTGACCATCGTTGTCTCCGCCAATTGGCCCATATTAAGTGGACTGATTGCGTGAGCAATGTGGCCGTTCGCCGGCGCGTATTCCGGAATGCACGGGATGCGCGATCAATTAGTCAACTAATTACGTTGCACAGCTTGAAATGGTTGGGTCATGTTCTCCGTATGCCAGCTGAGCGTTTACCGTACCGGGCATTATATACTGAGACCACCAACAGTTGGGTAAAACCGCGTGGTGGTCAATCAACAACGTGGTCACGAAATATGAAGACCTTGACTGCTCCATTGAGCTAAGTGGATAGGTGTCGCCTGCCTGGCTGTGGTCCTCGTGATCACTCAAATCGCTGGTTAGAGACGCTATCCGGGGGCGGTGTGTCGCAGTCAATGGCATACCTGTATTCATACCATTTCTATTTCTTCCGCGTAGTCTTTTATTGATTTTCAACCTTCTTAGTAACGTTTTCTTGTAGGATATTCCACGTCACTGTTGAGGTGAGCGGCGGCCCGAGCCACAGTACCTTTTGGTCAAACTCATGGCTGTTATGATGATGATGATGAGTCTATCAGCGCCGAACTTAACGGGTGTTTGTTAATTTGCGCCTAACACGAATATACCAGGAACCTTTGTCTCACTCTTGTTACATTAGACATGAGCTATTCGACGCATAACATGAAACCGCATCATCGACTTCATATGTGCCAGCCTATACGAATGCAGATGTGTCATACCTGCTGGCTTGCAGGGGATGTATGCCTTAGTATCAGTAGTAATAGTAGATGCCTACGTTAATACATGCATGTAAGCATTGACGAGTATGGATGCTGGGACGTATGCGATAGTAAGTGTGGTTGAACATTGATGTGTGTGGATACATATCTTTAGTTCACTAGCTGAAACGTCCTCATCTGCATGTTATTCCTCACGAGTAGCTGCAACAGTTCTGTAGGCGCATACTTCAGTTGATGCTCTTTTTCTCTGTTGTAGCGAAATCGCGAGAGGACGCCTTACGTTGGAATCGGAAAACATAAAATTGAAACGTTCAAGACCTCAGGCTTATCGGAGCAAAAATCTGGTCATTCTGGCCCCTGGCCGGTATTTATCTTGTGAATTGAATTGAATTGTATCAAATATTTGCCTACTTTTCCTATTAACTGAGGACAGTTGTTAAGGTTGGCTGGTGTGAGTCTGTCTGCAGTTCACGTTGTAAACGATTACTTTGGTAGATTTCAATATGGTACCCTACAAATCCTACAGCGGAAATTTGCGGTAGCTGCTCTAAGACGGTAAGTGCCTGCTGCCATGATATTCACTGTTTATAAATACTGGTGAACAGTGGTTCCACTGTGGGTGCGGCAAAATTGTGTCGTCCAAATTATATGAGGTTATAAATCAGGGCTCTTCCAATTTTATTCATTTTATCTGCAAGCAGTGTTATCTTAGAATGCTGCGGCTTTTCACTAAAAATGAAAAAGGGAGACTTAACGAACATGGCCGGTTAAAAGGCAACTGGGCTGGGAGTCCGACAGAGACACTGCTGTCCTCAGCGGCGGCTCTGCGAGATCTTGTTACTGACCGCGTTCGGCAGGATATCCCTAAATCAGTCTGAAACCGGCTGTCCTC
This sequence comes from Paragonimus heterotremus, assembly GCA_013368495.1. Taxonomy (NCBI): domain Eukaryota; kingdom Metazoa; phylum Platyhelminthes; class Trematoda; order Plagiorchiida; family Troglotrematidae; genus Paragonimus; species Paragonimus heterotremus. Next base: position 17,224 of record LUCH01007808.1, on the reverse strand, counting down.
CCCCCGCAATCACTGTCGAACATCTGGGTTCGTAATTTAGTACTGCGCGTGATACCAGTGGCTCCTGGAGGGAATCACCTCGGCAGTTCTACTCGCGATTAGTCCCAATAGAAGTTTGTTCTCTCGATAATAAATGTCAAGGGCGCTGTGGCTAGTGTGTGTGGGGCGGTTACTCTACTGCTCGAAAGCATGGTGGACGGGGTTTTGGAGAAGTGGTCCTCTGTTAGGGAAGCACCTCTAGCTGATTTACATTCACATCGATGCCGACTACGAATTGATAAACAGGCACTGCGTCAGCGTAAATCTATCCCGCGACACGATTAACACTGGTCGACATCGCACCGGTCACAATAGTGTTGACTAACCAGGAGAACTTGTTAAAAGACCTTCATGTGCCAGCTCCACTGGAGCTGGTAGCATTGGAAAATCTGAAACATCGTACATCCTCCCATAATGGTAATATCCCCTTGAAACAGTCAATTGTGCATCGCTGCGCCTAAGCTACCCATCGTAGCATTTATACAGTTAACTGGCGTCTCTAGCACATTTCTAGACCTACCATCTGGCGGCTGCACGGTATTTCAATCGTGGGATTGCGTATATACAAACACAAAGCCTGCAAATCAAGCTTCTCAAAGTACATCATGTTTGTAGAGATCGTGAGCCTATGGTTTTTGGAATTACCGAAACGTAGTTACACGAAACCATCGTTGGTAGTGAAATTGAGATTCTGGGAATGCAAGTTCTGCGAACAAATTGTAAAGGAAGCACTAACGGAGGTAATGCTTTCTATGCCAGGCTAATAGGCTACACGACAACGCCTTAGATAGGGCACTCAAGTCAGTATGGGCTACAGTTCAGCTTTCAGAGAAGCGAGTTTATCTAGTGGTCGTTATCTACTGTTCGCTAGACCGCTCTAACGACGAAAATACATGTATGCTAGAGGCTCAATCACGTTGGTAGGCTGGCTTTCTCTCACCTGCTACTGATGGGAGATTTTAATCTCCTAGATATCTCGTTTACCACCATGAACCGCAGTGCGGGACGCGGAACTACGTATGTCTCTTTTTGTGATGTCCTGCAGCTTGGCTGATATGAGCACGTAAACCAGCCAACCAGATGGCGATACGGTTGCACATCCTGACGATTGAACCTCTCATCCTCAGCCATCTGAGGATTTCGGCACCCTTTAGATTTGGTGACCATAATGTCGGTTAGTTCCAGTTCATTCACAATGGGGCTTTGCCAACCCGAAAGCGTCATTCAGTGGGACTTCCACAGAACAGACTTTGCGTTTATGAAAAATTTCCTGAATCTCCTTCTTTAGTCGCAAAACTGGGTTAGGAATGTGTTGAGTGAAGCAGTGCGCAAGAGTGTTCCTCATTCCTCACCAAAACTACGTATACACAGTAGGACTGTCAAAACCCTTAAGAGGGAAATAACCGCATAGGTCCGATACCAGCTCACACAGTTTCCATGATTTTGAAGTATATCTACGAATTCGAAACATCAGTAACGATCAACGCAAGCAAGGCAGGAGAATTCCAAAGCTGCTACTCAATAAACTAATGATCAACCTTAAAAGTTTTTATCACCATACATCTCGTGTGACTCAAGCCAAGCCATGAATCTCACAGATTCGTACATTAAACAGCCGACTGACTGATAACAGCGAGGAAGCAGCAGCCACTCGTTGAACACTACGGCTAGGTATTCTGCAGTGGGCGTCCAGAAATCACTAACGACCCTCACAATGGCTTCCCGACAGTTTACCGAACAACACCTCGGCCGCTTAAGCTTTAATGCTGCATATGTGGTATGAAAACTCGAATCTAAAGGTGGGGAAATCTCCAGGCTCTGATGAAGTCGCACCAGTTATGCTTTAATAGTATGCAGACGTTTTGTCACAACGATTAGTTGTTTAACCTACCTCTGAATTGACGGAAAGTTCCCACTGAGTGGAAAACTTATACCGTATCCTCAATATTTAAATCAGTAGATCGTTCAGTCCTTCGAAACTACCACCCAGTAGCATTGTTGTCACTAATTTCTGCTGTTATGGAAAACGTGATTGACGATGCTATACGGACATTCCTGAATTGTACGAAACATCTGCATGCGGCTCAGCACGGTTTTCGTGAAGCGAGGTCATGCCACAAATCTCACTAGGGCAATGAATTGGTGGACAATTGCCATGGACGCCGCCATACCCATGGATGTATTTTTCCTAGACTTCTCGAAGGCATTCGATAGCATAAATCGTGATATCTTATTAAACAAACTTACAGCACTAGGCTTTGGGAGTGGTCTGGTTGAGTGGATTCAGGACTATTTGCAAGACTGTTCTTTCTAGGTCCATGTCAATGAAGTCCTCTCATCTAAAATGGCAACTTTCAGCGGGGTCCCCAAAAGTTCTGTTCTCGGACCTTGACTGTTTACATTATCCGTGAACGAAGTGCCCAACTTAATGAGTTCCAAAATACTGCTGTATGCAGACGATATCAAAATCTTCCGTGTTATTCATACCTTGCAGGACAAACAGGCACTACAAGATGATTGAGGTATTTTGTCGCGATAGGCTACTTATAATGCCTTGTCATTGAAAACCGTTAAATGCAAGGTCTCAGGAATTGGAAATCAGGCGAATGTCGGTTGCTTTTTGGGTGGTACTAAGCTGCAGTTAGTAACTAATATGTCTGCTATAGGGACCATCATTACTAGCGATCTCTCGCAGTCTGCCAACTGTAGCACGTTCGCTCGGACGGCCACTTATGGGACGAACTTCCTAAGCCGCATACTAGGCCACTTCACTATGGAGACTTTTAGAAGTGTTTACCAGTTATATCCGTCCCCATCTAAAAGTTAATATCCGGGCCTGTGCTCTTTTCTTGAGGTGGGATATTGATATGTTAGAAAGGGTTTGTCCTAGTCACAAACCGCGTACACGGACTGTCTCGGAAATCCTATTCGGATAGACTGCGCACACTGGACGCGTTTAGTCTTGAATCCCGGCGAGCCCGCGGGAACGATATTTCTCCACAAGCTCCTCAACAGTGATTTTCACTCGAATTGACACATGCTCACAATTGCTCTCACTCACAACCTGCGTGGCCACTCATTGCAGCCAAACCAGTAGCGTACACTTCTTCTGCGCAGACAGCATTGTCTTCCTGTGCGCCTTTGTTGCCCATGGAATTCGCTACCGAGAACGGTAGTGCAGTCGGCTAGTAGTCAGTTATTTAAACGGAGGCTGGCCAAGCACGTCAAGGAGAATTGTCCACATGCAGCTTTTAAGGTCCTAACTGTCGCCGTTAGTGAGAGCTCGATTCCGACCGAGTAACGGGAATAATGGGTTAACCCCCAGTTTGTTTGTTGCTTGTCTGTTGGTTGCCTGTCTGTTTGCTGCCTGCTGGTTCCTCTCTCTTGCAAGTCTAAAATATGATTTATCATCATCGTAGACATCAATACAATATAATTGATGTTTAAGATACTCCATTGACTCTTTCATCGCCAGTTATACATATCTTCCACTCATCTTTGTTCGACGAAGCCATTTCGAAAACAACTGAAGTCCACGTAGAGCTGTATAGGATTTCTTGTACTATCAAACTCGACCCGACTGAAAAGCGGACCATCTGCTTCTTTGCAGGTTATTGTGGCCAGTCGCAGAGGAAGTCAGAGAGCTGGATTAAATAATCACCATGACCTAGGGGAGCTTCAGTACTAACCTGATCAACGTAATGAGTTGTTTGTGATTACAAGGTTCAATAAGGAAGTGATCTTCCCCGGACGGTTGGCTGGGATGTGATTAATGAGTGTGTACAGTTTGTTAGACTGGAGAAGCTCTGTGAATGACACGATTGGAAACCGTACGATATCAACGATTTCATTGCTTTGAGGGGTCTGTCGCTTAGTTCGACTTCGAAGTGTTCGGGTCGAAGAAGACGATCCATTGGAGAAGTTGCTTGTAAGGTATCTAATTACTACAGTCAGTCAAACGAAATTATTGTGGCGGATGCGGTGGACAGAACAACGAAATTCCACAAACACTAGCTTTGATCAACTGCCAACGCGAGCATGGGAGATGAAATGGATAACAAAAGGTGTGAATAGGAAACATCAACGTAAGTGTGTATGTGAAGTATAATTATGTGAGAAAAACTCGCTGCGTTATTACGCCAAAGTGTCGTTTTATTCGCTCATTAACGAACATCATTTTACAAAACGCAGTTCTGCGGGTTTATATTTACTGACATTCTGGTGGAATTTTAGTCAAAACCCGATAAGTTTACGAAATTCCAGCCGAATAACCACCGGTATCTAACGGAAAGTAAGACGCGTTGTATTTACTTGTTGAAACATCAGTGTCGCACGGCAAATGTGCGCATGGGTAGGCTGACAGACACATGGATTGGTTGGCTCCTACGGAGTGGGAGGATAAAGATCCGTCAAGAGCAGGGAGTACGCAAGGCTATCAAGCTAATGTGGGTGCATGCTACCATCATCAAAGACAGCAATACATCACTGATTCACACTGATGCTTAACTGCCACACAAACGAAGAAGAAAAAGGCAAACCATATATAGGAGGAGGGAAAAAAAACATACACCATCAAGGTGCATACACCTTGCAAACAAACAACCAAGCTGTAGTTGAAAGTGAAGCGTCATCCGAAAGACAGCTTCCTTATGGTTTTTACTACCTAGCGTCATTAAATTCATTTACTGCACAGACAACTCGGACAAACAACAGTAGCATTCACGCCACTGAGCTCGACTAGCCGTCATCTCACCTAACGTCTCTAGTCACCGATTTTGAGTCGCCAAGGGGCCAGCCAGGGATACTAACCCGATCTACAGTGGCCAACGCCCTCGTGAACGACTGTGTTTCTCTACATCAGGCCGTCATCTGTTCACTTTGTACCTTACGCCAGTCGACAGCAGCGTCGGCAAACAGTGCTCGGTGTGGCAGACGACTAGTTGATATCCTTGATACATAACCTAACCATCTAAGTCAATGAAAATGTAAGGATTGAACGAAAGAACTCGTTTGACAGTCAGTGCCAAACACCCGCTTCCTAATCTCTTCGTTGCTTACTCATCGATATCACCCGATACGAACGGTCAAACGCAGACAGCGGTGGTCAAATACCTGAAGACGGTTCACGTCTTCTACCCTGAGCGGCCAGGTTTCACTGCCGTAAAGTAATACAGCCCTCAATGTTGTCTGATATACGCGACCCTGAAGCTTCAGAGAGACACCTCTCTGTCG
>LUCH01007807.1:0-12659 GCA_013368495.1 Paragonimus heterotremus | reverse complement strand
TCACATAGACTTCGGGACCCCTTTTTGAAAACGGGAATGACTGTTGATAGGCATCAGTCACGAACTGGTCGAGAGTTTCACTGGGAGCTTGTTTACAAGTTGTTAAAAGGTGGGGTGCAAAAACTTCCTTTTGTTGTATGTAGAGAGAGTGAAGTGTGATGATAGCAGTACATTGAGAAGTGAATTTGTATATGGCGGGAGATAAGAAGTGTACAAGTGTTTTTAACTTGTCAGGTTTTTGAGGAGCAGTCAATTCAAGAAAATTTGAAAAGGTATATCACTAATGTTCCCATACGTCACCACTGTCTGTGGAGTTTGGGTCGGCAACAAATCGGTCCGGTCGTAGCAGACGATCCATTATATTTGGTTGATTCAACTGTAATGAATAGACTTGCGAGAAGTAACCGAGAGCGCAGGGTAGACAACGCCTGATAGAAAGACTTTAATCAGTCAGAAAACGAAGCATATGATCTATGACATAACGAATAGAAAGGGTGGATTCGATAATATATGGAGAGATCAGTATGATAGGGAAGAGGACAATTTGATGCAAAAATAAAGTATGACACAGATGTCAAAATGGACCCTAGAGGATTGATCAAAATGGAACTCTGAGATTGAGTTTCCAGTGGACCCGATAAGCGGCCGCGATTGTGAATTGGTTCCGGAAGCCGGATCCTCCAGTTGAAAACTAATATTTGGCTCACGTTCCACTTCTGTAACAATGAACACTGTTTCATCAGCACCTGGCGCTCTGCAACTCAGCTTCTATATTTTCTTGAGATAATACATTTCTGATGCCGAGCCGTCGGTTGGTCTTTGTCTGAGGTCTCGATAACTTCATTTTCGTGCTAATTCGTTAACGCTAGAATCCCCGCTTTAGTGTGGTTGCAGAGTGGGATGTATGCCCAGAGACTGGCACTATAGCCGACTCCACACCAGGCCTTTCCTCATACTGATCGCGATCGAACTGGAGTTTCTTTCCTCGTTAGTGAATATTGGCGATTTGTTTCAGCTTCTCTGCCTTAGGGGACTGAGAGCCTACTGAAGAGGCGCTGCTGCCCTGGGGTGGCTGTCACGCGTGTGCACTAGATTGATTAAGAGGTTTATGCTATCTAGGACCTGTCCTACTAGGTACAATCGGAAGGGTGTTTATTCGTTTTATTGATGTACTCTCCAACGGTTGATCATTTAGATGCTACCAAGATTAGGTTCTATGACGCTTTCGTTTACCCCTTGAAGCAAGTTGAATACTGTGAAATTACCGTATTAGCCGGCGATCTTAATGCTCATCTTGGTCGTCCTTCTTCGGATGCGAAACGGTTGGGTGGTGTTCGGTATTCAGGCACAGCACACTGACAATGATGAAAGACTGCTGCAACAGTTGGCATCTCACGCTCACTATATTTCGAATACCACATGAACACTGGACGTATTGTGTTACATGGAGACCGATGTGTGCATCTCAGGTGTGGACACAGTTTGATCATGCATCAGTCAGTTACAAGTGGCGCCCACTGTTTGCCACACCGTAAGTTCTCAGACACCCCTCTAGCTCACTAATATGAGGTACAAAATGTCTAAGTGGTGTCGCCCAAAGGAAATGAAAGCTGCGATTGATATATTAAAAACGGTTCGCGTTCTTTTCCTGGTCTGGAGTCCCCGTAATCCACTCTGCCTGTGGTTAGAAACGTCATGGGTTATGTGGACTAATCGAGTTAGGTGACGTGGATGTTTGCTTGAGTTTTCTGCATGGTGGCAACCCCTTAATAAAACGGGACATTTGCGGACACATTCAAGCTGTTTCGCATATCTTCTTTCTTCCACTTGCAACTCGGTTGTTTGTTTGCAAGTCATTCATATTGCTGTTGATTGTTTTAGTTCATCATCATCATAACAGCCATGAGGCTGACCAAAAGGTACTGTAGCTCGGGCCGCCGCTCAGCTCAACCGTGACGAGGGATATCCTAGAAGAAAACTTTACTAAGAAAGTTAAAAATTATTAAAAGCAGACTAAGCGGAAGGACTAGAAATGTTATGGATACAGGTACGCCATTGACTGCGACACATTGCCATCTCGGATAGCGTCTCTAACAAGCGGTTTGAGTGATCACGAAGACCCCATCCAGGCAGGCGACACCTACCCACTTTGCTCAATGGAGCAATCAGGGTAGTCATATTTCGTGACCACGTTGTTGGTTGACCATCAAGCGGTTTTACCTAACTGTCGGCGGCCTCAGCACATGTTTTTGTTCCGGGAGGTAAGTACCTCCCACTTCTTTTCTACTCAAACTTCAGCGTCCTTTCATGGTTATGTGACATTTTGTCATCTGTGTGAACCACTGGTACATTGTTGGTCGTGGCGGTGCTGATGCGACAGTGTTTGATTGCCGTTGTCCCGTACTTTACTACGGTCCTACTACTTGTCGCACGAAGGAGTAGGATGGCAATTTGAAGCTTCGTGGAAAAGTAGGGTAATTTCATGTAAGTTTGAATTTCTTCTTCTAGTCGGTCTCCTGCTATTTCTTGTTTTTCCGTTTGTTTTCAGAGTCTTTTTTCTACTCCCACAGCTTTTCTGTGCGTAGTATGGCATCGAGGGCCGTTGGTAAGATTGCGCGCAAAACCAAGGGCGCTGTGGACAACTTGATCCACCCCCCTTATCTATATGCTATCATTCCTGCTCAACAAGCCCGTCCAGCACCTCCTCTTGGACCTCAGCTGGGTAAAGTGAGACGTCACTTTTGTTTTTTCTCATCCATTTCTTCCAGCGGAATATCAATATTGCTAACTTTTGCAAAGACTTTAATGAACGTACCAAGGATATAAAGGATGGTACACCGATACCATGCTTCATTTCCGTTAATGTATGTTCCTCTTAATTTGTCACGATTGAACGGTTTCATTCTTTTTATTTCGCTTTAGCCAGATCGATCTTACGTCATGCAGCTAACACATCCTCCTTCTGTCTATTTATTGCGATTGGCAGCTGCGGCACGGAAGGGTGCAGCCGAACCTGGTACGTTTAGTCCTTCTATGAGTTACCCCCACAGTTTGCTCGCTTTCGCATTATTATCTGAGATCGCATGTCGAAGGGTGTAATCGTTACTATGAATAGCTGATGAATTTCTTCATTTGATCTGTGAGATTGGCATCACTATAATCTGCGATTACTCACAAGCCACCCTATTTCATACAGATAATCGACAACCTTCTTTCAGTGTAGGATGTGCTTCGCTTCTCAGAGATGCAGTGCACCAGTTCAAGACTGGCAGATGCCTGTGTTTGCATCCATCTTTGCTAGTGGTATGTTGTAACCAGCGGACAATTTCGTCTACCTAGATCGTTACTTGAACGTTGTTGGAAATGTGAGTGAAGCAAACAACAGTCGCAGTCCTCAGACCGGAATGGCGTCTGTCAACATGTGCTACCTGTGGCGACCTGAGTACTTGAGCCCTTCGCTGATGGAGCGGGTATGCTTTACGTTGGTCTGTTTTTTCCCGCTATATCGGTACAGACTGCGACTTACTCGATCGGGAAATGTTCGTTGGTTACCCGTGTTCGACAGTCACGGCTTGCGCACGCCTATGCATAGTGAACTCATCCAATGAACAATGCAACTATCAACTGACGGATCTTCGCGACAGCACTGTGAACATCTGTTTACCATCCGCGATTTCGTTGACTCGGATAAGTTTTAAATATGCCACTCCAACTCAGCTTATCTGCCGAACCCGAGTGGTGTGGAAAAGGTGCAACACACGATACATTAGCAGAGGCATGAAACAACTGACTTCAGTTCAACATGTCTCTTTTATTTATGATCCAAGTATTGTGAGAATATGTGATTCGGGGCACTGCATGGTGTGACACTGTCGACATCACTGGTGGCTGTATGAGACACTAGCAATCCGTTTTTTTCTTCATTCGGCTTTTCAGTCTGTGTGTAATTGCGCTTTCGCTTGGTAGCAAATATTGAATGATTTAACTGCGAGTATTTTTCTCTCTCGCCATCTTCTATTCCGAACGGTCTGCACATAGTAGTCTGCCTCTAAGTGTGATCCATCGCCACGATTTACACACTGGATAAACGTCGCAACTAGCTACGCATCGGTGTCACTCAGAATTATGCTTTGTTCTAAAGAATATTTAACATTAAGGTATTAGGAACGGTCTTCATATTATCCCAGTATCACTCGAAAGCCCACATCTTTTGATGATTATTACAACGTAACGTTGTCTTCAATGTGTAGCATTCATATCGATTGGGTTTGATTCGGGACCCCAATGGTCAGTTGTTGCGTTCCAGACGGCCTTCCGTCGGAAGCAGAAGTGGTCCTGGAGCTCAAGTTATTAAAGCGTAATAAGGCTTCTGGTCCAGACCTCCTCCCTTCTTCACTCTTCAAGGATGGTGGAGAGAGGTTGATATCAGAACTGACAAAACTCCTCCAGACGATCTGGGAGACTGAAGAGGTGCCTCGTGATTGGTGCCTATCAACAGTCATTCCTGTTTTCAAAAAGGGGTCCCGAAGTCTATGTGACAACCACAGAGGCATCAGTTTGGTGTCAATTGCGTCCGAGTTACTCACTGGCCTTATTTTACGTCGGCTCACTAAGTCCAGAGCTAGCCAGATACGCGAAGAACTGGCAGGATTCCGATCCGGTCGAGGGTGCATTGATCATATTTTCACCTTGAGACGGATCTTAGAACATCGGCACTGTTACAGACAGGCGAAAGTCGTGGTCTTTTTGGACCTAAAGGCTGCTTTTGATTTAATTGCTCGTAACGTTCTCTGGAGTTGTCTCCTTCGCAAGGGAGTACCAGAGAAATACGTGAATCTCTTGAGATCACTGTATGCTCACTCTGCAAGCAGGGTGAGGGTTTATGGACAACTGTCTCGGGCGTTCATCACTTCTAGTGGTGTCCGTCAGGGGTGTCCGATTTTCCTCTTTTTGTTCAATTTTGTTACGGACGACATTCTGTAGGGTACGCTTTAACAGTCCAATGAACTTAGTGTTGAGCTTCTTCCTGGCGCTAGATTGACCGATCTGGAGTATGCCGAGGACATTGTCTTACTTAGCCCTTCAGCCGAAGACATGCAGACCATGGTGGACAAGGTGAATGGCCCGGCTGGTTTGTATGGTATGCGCTTCGCACATTCAAAGTGCTGCTTCAAGACTGGGGCACTTCCACTCCCGCTTTCTTTATTTCAGGTAATCCGTTTGAGACTATGGACAGCTTCACACACTTGGGTAGCACTATCTCGTCTGCTTATAATATTGCTGATGAGATATCAGCGAGGATAGCAAAGTCATGAGTTGCCTTTTCCAAACTGCGTCATCTGTGTTGCCGAAAGGATTTCAGGCTGTAGCTGAAGGGGAGAGTACATAATGCTTGTGCGCGTTCTGTTTTGCTCTATGGTTCGGAAACGTGGCCTGTTCACAGCGAAGATATTAACAGGCTTGCTGTATTTGACCATCGTTGTCTCCGCCAATTGGCCCACATTAAGTGAACTGTTCGCGTGAGCAATGTGGCCGTTTGCCGGCGCGCATTCCGGAATGCTCAGGATGCGCGATCAGTTGGTCAACTACTCACGTTGCATAGCTTGCGTTGGTTGGGTCACGTACTCCGTATACCACTTGAGCGTTTACTGTACCAATCATTATATACCGAGACCACCAACAGTTAGGTGAAACCACATGGTATTCAACTATGAACGTGATCACGAAGTATGAGGACCCTGATTGCTCCACTGAGCAGAGTAGGTAGGTGTCGCCTGCCTGAGTGGGTTCCCCGTGATCATACAAATCGCTGGTTGGAGATGCTATCCGAAATGGCAATGTACCTATATCCTTACCATTTCTAGTTCTTCCGCTTAGTCTTCTTTTAACAATTTTCAAACTTCTTAGTAGCCTTTTTTCTAGGTTGTTCCACGTTACTGTTGAGGTTAGCGGCGGCCCGAGCCACAGTACCTTTTGGTCAGGCTCATGGCTGCTATGATAATGATGATGGTGATGGTTTCATAGAATAACGAACCAAACTAGCCTAGAAATCAGGCTTAGCAGCCCTCATCGTGAATATCCTAATAGCTGCTGCAAAATCTCTTAGGCCCATCCTGAAGCGGATACTGTATCATGCAGCACGTAGTTTCGCGGGTTAAACAAACATTAGATATTAGAGAGTTCCCAAGGGTTGTTAAATGTTTGACGGAACAGTCCTCTCGACGATTCATACGACTTGTTTACAGAGGATATCCGTATTAAGCTGATGTGTAACCTGATGGCGGGTTGTGGGACTTGGCTAACGGAGAAAGTTGAGAAAATTGAGACCGCTTTTGCTTGAGGATATACTGGCAAACTTTTCAGGCTTATCCACAATATGGATCTAAAGCGTCCATCTGCTATTGAAGTTATCAACAAGGCAGACGACATACTTATCTACAATAGATCCAGAAGATAAGAACACTGGGTGGCACACTTTGGGTATCTCTTTAGTTTACCTCTTGTTTCTAGTGTGCTGTCGCTACGAGCCTGCAATGCAGTGATTTGCTTGTGGTTTTGGAACCACCTATCAAATCTCAGGTCCTCTATTACATTTCAGATCTCAAGTGCAATAAGGCTATTGGCCCCTGCTACCTCGTGCTAATACTACCCAAAGAATGTAGGTTGACTGTAGAGGACTGGAACGGTTCTACTAGAACCGTGCCTATTCTCCGCGATAACGGAATAATGAGCAACGACGTGTATTGCAAGTAGAAAATTAGCAGGCAAACCACTGGATCTTGGATAGTCCAACAAAGGAGAATGCGGAGACATCTAGTCAGCCAATATCAACAATACCGACGATCCAAATAAGCGGCAAGGCAGCTGGACTACGTGACAAACCAAGAGTGTTTTTACAAGACTATAATAAAAAACTTGAATCATCTGTTTCAAAATGTGCGGACAACGAGGAACAGTCCTCTGTGCTGGAATTACTCGATAGTTATTTCCACACTGAAGGAAGGAGTAAGGCGTTTTTATGAAAACTACAGTGAATTCAACTCAACCTCAGTCACTGCTACAGTTCCGGTATCCACTATACTTCATCAAGTCACCACAGCTCGCAAGAAAGACATTAGGGAAGAACAAACGGGTTTTTGTTCTGGAAGAGGATGTGTTAATCAAAATATCCCTGTTTACCAAATTCTTCAGTAGCGTCATACGTACCGCAAGCCAAACATTTCCGTTTTCCTTGGCTACAATGATGCGATCAATTCAGTAGATTGACCTACATTTTTAGAGTCGCTCAAACGCAGGGGTGCTTCGACCACCTGTGTGATCATAATATCAATCTTTCATTCCCATACTTCAGCTCAGGTTGGAATCTACGATGAACTGTCTAACAGCTTCAGCCTCCAAAGGGGTATACTTTTGCTTAAATTTGTCGTTGACGAAATAATGCAGGACTGTGTACAACACTTACTTGGTGCTAGCATTGATCTATTGCTATTGTGAACCAGGAACGCGGACGACACGAAAAGTGTTTATTCAGAAAATCAACACAGAGGATATATGCTCCAATATCGCGTTAAACAAAAACACTTATTTGCACATAACACGATGTCAAGTTCATGTATGAGAAATACCATTTCTTCCCGGAGTGCACATTAGTGTTCCTTCTCGTATTTTCCCCGGTTACATCGATGCCCAAATATACTTCCGACTGACTACTGACGAGTAGTACAGTGACCTTTCATCCTCACTACACCCCCCGCAAAGGCTGTTCACGCTGCAGCAAAAGTGATTCAGACTCTCTTCGTTCCCTCAGTAGTCTGCCTACCGGCCTGGGGAGGCGTTAGTAGTGGCTTTAACTCTGTTGTTTCAACTTGTGTGGATGATGGGGACCATCCCCTCCGTTCTTGGATCACTCAATAATAGTTCCCATATTCAAGAAAGGCATCAGAGGCTCTTGCGAAAACCATAGTGGAGTTAGTTTGACTCCAGTCATTACTAGGGTAAAGGCATCCATCATACTTCGTTGATTCACTGCAGTTCGGGAGGCAAACATTAGGGAAGAACAGACAGGATTTCGCTCTGAGCGGGGATGTACAGATCGCACTTTTCCTCTTCATCAAATTCTGAAACAACGTCGTACGTACCGCCGGCCACTAGCTGTCGTAGTTCTCGGTGGATCGGTGTACACTTTTAGAGTCGTCTAAACGCAGGGGGTGTACCGACCAAGTATGTGAACATACTGTCAGCGCTTTACTCTCATACTTCTGCTCAGGTTAGGGTTTACGGTGAGCTGTCTGACAGTTTCAGCACCAGGAGCGGTGTACGTCAGGGCTGTCCACTTTCACCACATTTCTGTTTTTTTTTCCATACCCGAACTAGTGAACAACTGTCTGCGGCATTTACAAGATGCCGGCGTTGACCTCCTACCTGATGGAAGATCTTGATTATGCTGACGACAAAGTGTTGATATTTGACAAGTTTCAGGCAGCACAATCAATGCTGGACACTATTTCACGTTCTGCTGAATAATTCGAAATGCGCTTTGAAGCCCCAAAATGTAGAGTGCTTCTGCAAGACTGCTATGATTACGTAGGTTTTATGTTAGATAATGAAGCCATGGAGGTTGTTGACCGGTGTGTGTATTTGGGTAGCCCTATCAACGACGACGAAAGTGTAGGAAATGAAACAGAAGTACGTATCTCTGAGGCTAGTGCGATGTTCCCTAATCTGGGACATTTCTGATGACAGAGGGGTATCTCTCTGATGCCGAAAGGTCACGTATACCAGATAACAGTGAGGGCTGTATTACTTTACGACAGAGAAACATGACTGCTCAGGGCAGAAGACGTGAACCGTCTTCAGGTATTTGACCACCGATGTCTGCGTTCGATCGCTCGTAACGAGTGGCACCTGCGAGTAAGCACGGATGAGGTTAGGAAGCGGGTATTTGGTAGTGATTGTCCAGAGAGTTTTTTCGTTCAGTCCTTACCTTTGCACAGATTAAAATTGCTAGGCCGTGTACTAAGGATGCCAGCTATTCGTTTGCCACATCGAACACTGTTTGCCGACGCTACGGCCGACTGACTTGAGGTGCGAGGTGGACAGATGATGATCTGGCGTAGGAAAATGAAATCGTTCACGAAGAGGTTGGTAACCGTAAATCGGGTTCGTCTTCCGGGTCTGGGACCTTGCTGCTCATTGATTCGGTGGGTGAAGACGTTAGGTGAGATAGTGGCTATTCGAACACAGTGACGTGAATGTTGTCTTTGTTTGTCCGAGTTCTCTGTGAAGCGAGTGCATCTAATAAAGCGGGGCAGTGAAAGCCGTAAGAAAGCAGCTGTCTTGCTGATGACGCCTTACTTTCACTTACAGCTCGATTGTATGTTTCCAAGGTGTAGACATCTTGACGTTGAATGTTTGAATATAAACGTAGTAGTTAGGTCTTTTCCCGTCCCCTTTTTCTTCTTTCTCTGTACGACGTTTGTTTTTTCCTGATTTGTGGTAGTTGAGCACTAGTGTGAATCACTGATGTATTACTGCATGTGATGACTGATGATGTTGATGATGGCTCGGCTCCGTTGAATGAAGTCTCTTACGAGGTGATTGGTCACTGCTAGTCGGAATTGTTTCCCGTACTGAGATCCTCGTGACTCATAGAGTCATGAGTTAGTGACCTTACGTGAGAAGCCAGCTAGTCTCATCCAGTGGTGCGTTATTGTACTGGGGTAATGAAAGGCGTTAGAAAGCGGTTTTGGTGATAATGCCCTACTTTCACTTACAGCTCAGTTGTTTGTCCGTAAGATGTAAGCTTCTCAACGTTAAATTTCTTCTAGTATTTAGGTATCTTTTCTTTTTTTGTCTTGGCTAGAGTTTGCCTTTTTGGCTAGCAATGTACAGCACGACGTGGCCGCTGTTTCAGTGCATTGTACGCAGTTTTGCGCAGCCTGACACCAAATTAACATGCGCATTTTTTACTGTAACTAACAATATTCATTGCATCCCTTTTTGATCGCTGCAAGTTCGCATTTACAATGGTAGTAGATTTTTCTCTTCGGTTGCAATTTGGTCTCTTGAAGCGTACTAATTACTCCGATTGTTTACTACTGACGTCACGGAGTTTTTTTATGGAAAGATTGTCACTTACAGTTTTATTCCGTTCATAATCTGTGAGTACCCACCATGTTCTACTTCTTAAACTGTCCGGTATTTTTAATTATGTGAGAATCGGAACATGTGACAAACCTTATTGTACACGCTGTAGTCGGCCCAAACAAAGTCTACTCATAGCCACGGTTTTCACTTTTATTGAATGGAGTTCTATAACCCTTTCAGTCTTGATAACTCTTAAACGGCTTGTATTGTAGTCCCATCACATTTAACAGTACATCAGAATGCAGATTCAACACATCCTCAAAATTATCGACATTGGTCTCGTTATGTGTCGTACAAGAGGGTCTGTTTTTCAGTGGTATGTCTGTTGCCACTTACATCGCCATTCTCCATTACGTCGTCTGTCTCATTTCGTTGGGTTTTCTGTTTTCTCTGTACGTGAGATTTGATTGTTTTAATCCTTTTTTTGTATTTTTCATCAGCCGATAATTACAAAAATAAATAAAAATAAATCTATAAATTCATTCATAATGTTTATGATCTTGACCAGACGGCTTCGCTCGATTCTCGCCTCGACAGAATGAAAAAACTGTAGAAGAAAGCTAAATGAAACAACTATAAAGATTGTGGATGTAGAAAGGCTACTGACTATCTCATGTTGCTTTCTGGGATAACGTTTCTAACCGGTGAATTGAATGATCCGTAGGCTCCCAACCAAGTGGGGAATATCTACCCACGTTACTCAACGAAACACATAGGGGCTCCTTTTTATTGTCACGTCCTCTGCCTGGTCATCCGGCGGTTTTACTCATCTGCTAGTGGTCTCTAGTTAATTCAAGGTGCGCCAAGCGCTAAGTTGACACATAGAATGCGTGGCCTAACCATCGATGGCGCTGTCACCTAGTTAGCCGATCACTTAATGGCGTATCTCGAACGTTCCTAAGTATGAGCTGGCTGACGGCCGCATTGCTCACACGATCATTCCACTTGGTGTGGATTTATCGATGAAGACAACGATGGTCAAACACGGCAAACATTTTGATACTCTCAACATGGACTGGCCACGTCTCCAAACCATAAAACAGATGTGAAAACATCATATCCCCGTCCTTTCAGATACAAGTGGACGTCTTTACGGTGCTACAGATGGCGCAGATCCGCAAAGACAACACGTACTCTTGCTATCCTCACTGATACCGCATCAACATTATCACAAGCTGAGGTGAGTGCTACCCAAGTATGTGAAACTGTCCATAGTTCCGAGCGGGTTGCACGCAATAGACGACATGAGAATGCGAATGCCCTGGTCTTAAAGCCACATTTTACACATTGAAGGTGCGCAGCTTATTCTGTACGAACCAGCCCGGTGATTCATTTTGTTTGGCACGGTCTGCACACATTTGGCAAAATGTCTGAGCATGGCGACGCCATTTACATACTTCTTGTTTGACGACTGAGCACCAAGAAGAAACTCAACAACAAACCTATTGAATTTCCCCTGCACACCTAGAATTTCGTCCTTGATAAAATCATCCAGAACTGGGGAGATTAGACACCCTTAGCAAACACCACTGGATGTAATGGACGGTCAAAAGGATTATGCTTAGGTTCTCACACCCCTTACGTGATGGTATCAACAGATTCGCTTATTTCTTTCATACCTTTTTGAAGGAGACGGTTTCAACGGACACTACGCACCATCAAATTCAAATCAGCTTTTAGGTCTAAAGTGATTACGACCGTCGGTAAGCTGATTTACATGTCCACCCGACGCATGGTCTTTGCACATTAAAATACCCAAAGTTGAACTGCCAGCAGTTTTTGGCACAAAACACTGCATGGTTAAATTCGCGGGCAATGTTCCTGACGATTCTTAACTGTTTTCAGCAAGCCGGATAAATTTTGTGTCCACCTGCTTGCAAATATGATATACACAGTTTGTGTTGGCACTTTTAAATTCCTGTAATTATTGGTGGGTACCTTTGTGGCTGCATTGTGTTCCAGTTATTCAATTTTCGTCGATGTCTTTACGCGTTTTTAGATTGTTTCATTTGACCTATGTTTACGTCAAGACAAGAAGTATGTCTTTCCTTGATGGAACTTCACTATCTATGCCTTTTTCCATACTGGTTTCTCTTTTAGTCTTAAGAATGTATCTTTCGTGTAAAAGCCTTTCGTTTTAGAGCAGTGGAATTTCTCCATTGTATTTTCAGGCTGTGGAAGTGGTTCACGATTGGCCTAATGGACTCATGTTTTGCGGCCTCTTTGATTGCGATTGCATGCATTGGCTGCTGCGATAGGGCGGTATCCGAGGGATCACTTAAGTTGGGAAGGCCGTCATGTGGTCCAATCGGGGTGTAGAGTCCAAACCAATGGATGTCGTCAATCATCCTGTGACCTACAACACGGATGCAGTCAAGTGGCTTCTTAACACGTTTCAGTGTGTCAAAATAAACCATGGGTGACAGACGCAATTACATCAGCCGCATCAGTCCCGATACGCGCAGACGCATTATTGAAGCGTTCGAAAGAGGCGATGAATGACGCACGGTAGC
>LUCH01007806.1:5436-23678 GCA_013368495.1 Paragonimus heterotremus | reverse complement strand
GTATCAAGGGTTCCTGCGAAAACTATAGAGGAGTTGGTTTGGCCTGGCATCCATCATGCTTCATCAATTCATTGCATCTCGAGAGACAAACATTGGGGAAAAACACGCAGGGTTCTGTCCTGGGTGAGGGTGTATAGATCAAATTTTTACCCTTCGCCAAATTCTGGAGCGGTGTCATGTGTACCGCCGGCCAACGATTGCCGTATTTCTCGACTATAAGGATGCGTTCGATTCGGTGGATCGATCTACACTTTTAGAGTCTCTTAAACGCAGAGATGTACGGACCAGGGATGTGAACATACTGTCGGCGCTTTAGTCCCATACTTCGGCTCAGGTTAGGGTTTACGGTGAGCTGCCCGACAGTTTCAGCGCCAAGAGCGGCGTTCGTCAAGGCTGTCCCCTTCCACCATTTTTGTTCAAGTTCGTCATAGACGAAATAACAGAAGACTGTCTGCGGCACTCAAACGATGCCGGTGTGGACCTCCTACCTGGTGAAAGACTGACTGATCTTGATTATGCTGACGACAAGATGTAACTAGTTCCATGACTGTGGAAATTTGTATCGAGTCCTCATCGAACGTACTATTGCAACGTACTTACAGGACAAGCAAGCTGAAATGCGTAGTCTTAGCCGGTATCCTTTGAGAATTCACACGATTGTTGATCAATTCGCCACTTTTTAAACATTCAGTTAACTGGCTAGGTCATTGTGCGTACTCACAAGAAGTTTTTTGCTGGCCTGCAATTTTTACGTATACAATCCTCGTCCGGATTCCTCCTCTTTCGGACTCACTCAGCAGAGAACGTTTAAGTAAAATTAAATAATGTATATGTACGGTATGTATCTGTGTTCTTATAATCTGGTAGACATTACTTATAGTAGAGCATTCAAGGTTGGAACAGGTACTATTAACAACTGTGCTCGTGGGGCGGATACCAACTTTCCTGACTGTACGAACTTTCTTAAACTTAGGTAAAAATTTGAGAACCTCTCCTGACATGGCGTACCCCAAATCGATTAATCCTTTTTGGCGTTATGTTGTTGCCTGCCCGCAAAGCCGACCAAGCATCGCGTGTGTTTGATGTACTTCGTAAACTCGTCATTTTGTTGGTTGTTACTAGCGTTAATTCTATTGGTTCCTTTATCCAGGCTTGTATGATTCAGCAATCGGTTGCACGCTGTATCGATCTGCCTTCTGGTAACTGAGTGACTCGTTTAGGAGCGACTCGAGAAAGCTGCCGTAACAAAAAGGGATCCAAACCTTATGTGTACCAATGACAAATTAATCATGTAACAATAAATACAAACCCTAAACGTGAGCAGTCCAACTTATGTAGTCAACGATTATATAACAGTGCAGGTGCCAGTCAAGTGTTGCTGACAGCCAAGTAGGAATACACAGGTCATGGCAATGGATCCAACAACGACAGCATCCACAATCTAACCGAGTACATGAATGTATGTACCACAAGTGGTATGCCACAAGGTTTAGTCATCAGCCAATAAGAAAACGGTCAGGCGATCAACACGACGATCCATCAGAAGTCGAGTGGACTAAAACCTACTGTTTGCCTGTGAAACGTCTTGTCTAGGCGGAGAAAGGTTGGGCTCATTTCCCGAAGTGTTGCAGATCATCTCGTGATGGTGAACGAAAGGTTAATGAGAGGGGACTAGGTTTCATATCAGTCAAATTCGCGTTGTATCACAGAGCACCCTGTATCAAGCAGACATATCCAGAATCTCCACAAAGGGATATTTTTCGCATATGCTACCTCCATAGTTGGTACCCTATTTCTCTACTTGCGGTTTATGTCATCGAATCAATCTTCGGTGTGCGAATTTTTGATATGAAACGAAGACCGTAGAAAATAAGATCTAGGAGGTCATTTGTGTTAAAACCAGTCAGGTGTTCGGCATGAATTCTTGGGAAACCCCACTAGAATACAGTGAAAAGGAAAGTTGTTCATCTCTTCTTCCCTTTAGGAATTGTTATTATAGTGAAATAGGAAATACTATCTCTTTGAATAGTGCGCACCATCTGTTTATGTGCAGGAGGACGATGTGGAACACGGTCAAATACTTCAGCGAAACCAAAAAATTATGGTATGTATATTTGTGACATTGGTTGAGTTTTGTCTTGTCGGTGAACCATCTTAAAAAGTCGTGCAAACCGCTTTGGGTATAGATACAACAGTGATCAACGAGACCATAAGCGTGAGTTGACTAACAGCCTTTTTTTAAGGAATGGCAGGGTATTTTCAGGAATTCATGTGCTTGTAATTTTGAGAATCTGGGTTGGTACAATCCTTCTTTTAGTAACACAATGAGGTAAGATTTTATTGAAAGCAGTCATAGCGTAGCACCTCTGTTTATGGACACAGTATCAAAATGGCAGTAATGCAAGTGAGATCATATCACTCATCTTAAGCTGTAGTTTAGTGGAAACAGTAATTAGGATTGACTATAGGTTATTCCGTTGAGCCACCACTACAATGCAGAAAAAACTGTCTCACAAATGTTTGTGGTCTTGAACTATACAGATTCTCATTGTGAACCTGTAGCCCGTTTGGACCAATAAGTGTTATGAGCTTCTTTTTCGGAGAACGGACAGAACGTAAAACTGAAGTCTCCGGGAAGTCCTCATCAGTTAAAGCGAACAGGAGCGAAAATTTTGGGACAAGAATCGTATGTAACTTTCTGGAAACGTACTACAATGTTTGTAGCAGTTCATTGTCCATACTGCGTTAGATTTTTCTCCTTAAATCCAGATTGAACTGCTTCGTTCGTGTAATCGAGCAATGGTTGTCCATAATTCCCACGAACAGTTTGAATAGCTCTGTTGTCTATATGGGGAAAGTTCCATTTTATCATGTCCCGTACGGTGAGTTGCATTTCCTTAACGAAGTGAAATTTAAAAGTCAGGCAGTTTAATATGCAATTATTCGTATGCGGCGAATAGTTTATTTTTCTGAGCAACGTTATATTCAAATGTTCGAATGTCTACTGCTGATTGTGATCGTAGTGAAGTCCGTGGTTGGAAACAAGTGAGAACGCTCATTGTGTAAAACAATTCTCCTTCAAAGAGCCAGAACTTGGTGTTTTCGGCAGCTCAACTTTTGGAACTGCAACATGCGAACAAACGCTATTCCACCTAGTTATTTGCCTGCATACGTTTTACTTCTCCTGTTCTTGACAGTTATTTTGAAGATGATAAGTGTTTTTGTCTTACGTATCAAACGAGTAGCTGGTTGGCTATCGACGTAGTGCACGACAAACTAAGTCGTTTTTCGCAGATACAAATTCACCAGACGTGATGTATAAAAAGACAGTTCAGAATAGGGGACCGAGTATATGTTACACGGAATGTGTCAATAATCCCGTATGGCGTTATAAACGGCACCGCCACTTATCAATGGCAAGTGGAGTTGGAGATCGACAAACGATTAAACCGGAAGTGTGCCGATTCTCGCCGCACAGTCATGTTGTACGAATGTATAAACGGACGGTATACATCATGTGAACTTTCCTAATAAGTTAAATACAGTATGTGACTATAAGTTTTAAAATCATTTTACACATAACACAAACAAGTAGTGAAATCTCCAGGCCACCACATTATTTACTTCTGTTGGGGTGCTGCGCGCATCACCTCTTTTGTGGCATAACTCATTCTCCTTCTGGCTTTTCGGAGGAAGTCTATCAAGTATGAGTGGTTGTTCGGCCCTTATCTGTAATACCTCTCCCCACAAACGGTTTGACAATAAAAGTTGTTAAATTGTTCAAGTGCATCGTGGCATTTTGGATTAATACCGTTTTGAAACTTCAGACCGCTTATCTGTCGCTAAAGTTTTCTTAGCTTTCTCGTGTAAGGCTGTACAATATAGTCAGCGTTGTTCTTCAGGCTATTCTTTCTTTGTTGATGTCTATCAATTTTAGGAAACACTGTGTTGTATTCGAACAGTTGTGGTCTGTTGAGCAAGTCAACGATTCTGTACTATCTCACTCTCCGGTTCCCATGTTACTAGTAAATCTATGCTAGGTAAGTCCTTTTTTTACTAACTGAGCAAAGAGCAAGACAACCGAAAGAATAAATCGACATACAAAAGATTTTTTCAGATCAGAAATTGAGGAAGTCAGTTTTAGCGTTGTGTTAGCTGGCAATGACAATGACAATTGTAGTCAGTTCATTGAAGCAGACAAAATTGGTGACAGAAGTGAACGATACTCCCACATATATAGATTTATTGATGTGTGTAGAGCGTTTGTATCTGATGATGTTTCATATGGCGGAACCGATACAGCCCTCTTCGTCAGTGGAAGTAGACTCTGCACTGACTCCGTTGCCCGAAAACTTGGCAGTGCTAAAGATTCAACTAGTGATCTCTGGTGGTAACTGGGTGATGTGTGAAAAATTAGTCCTAATGCTTGAGAGTTTTACTGAACCTAATATGTTGCACGATGAACAGGTTTCTGTGCCCCTGTGGAGATGGTATCAATCGGTGAATGCATTGTGTTAGGATTTGACGCTGGCCTCCGTCGAGACCGCTAATTGTTGAAAGGACAACATTGTCAAGTTGTTGAAGTTACGACAGATGTACTGGTTTCCAATGATAAGTGTGTGCAACATTGTCTGCGCTTCTCTGCAGCTGGCTGCACGGATGCATAACTGCTCAATAATCCTTGGTCGGATGGATTATACCGCCCACCGGAAATCAGGGAAAACACAACAATGACTTTTGGCGGCCCCATCTTTGCGTCTGCAGTATAGGTAAATGGAAAGTGCGGGTCACTTTCTGGTATGCAGCCATAACCGTCGTTTAAGGATTTGACCGATTTAATCTCGGTTTGTGCAAAATGTATGCCTGGTAAATACGGTCAGACAGTGAAAATGGACGAGAAGGCATTCCTCTACAATCAGTCGGCTAGATTCGGGAGGGTATTCTTTCGCGGCATCAAGTTTACTCGTTACCCACGATCATGTAATGGATTCTACTTTTTAATTGTGCTCTACGTTTGCAGGTGCATGCTCTCGAGTCATATGATTTGCACTTAAGCATGAGTGTGTCCTAAAAATAAGACAACCTGTGGTGGTTTAGCTTAACTCTGACGGCGGAGTTAGGTTACCTTCTAGTGTGGACGGCTGTAGTGGGCGTCATCATAGTTTGGTGCATCTCACACAGAGCCTGCAGCTGATGAAGTTAGTGAACACCAAAATGACTGCATTGTGGCTAACAAACTTGAAATACAGTGAAGCTTGCGTCCGTAGACACTAGGTTGATATGCAAAAAGCTGCCTAGTCGTATTGACTCCTCAGGTACTTTATCCGTCTTTTCCATCACGACCGTGGACGTCCGTGTTATAATTGTTTTCCCCGGTAAGCAAGGAACGGTTATTACTAACAATGCTTATTCAATGGTCAGGTTTCTTATAGAGCCCATCCTTTGGATTGAAAGGTAAGCTGAAGGATGATCTCGGTCATGGAATCTCTTGTTCAATAAGTCTCAGAACGGGAAATTGATACCCCTCATTGGCTTTGGTCTACTAGAATCTTACCGTGGTCATATGCTGGGAAGGCGCAAACAATCACTTGCCACCAAAATTTTTCTGATTGGGTTCTTAGTGGCTCCTTCAAAAGAAAGACACAAGAGGTCACACTACTGATTTGTCAAGATGAAACCAGTCCGGCAGTACCATAAACCCGAACCGTCACCGTTATAGGAAGCTCCCTCAACATTTCCCATTGTGCATTCAGGGAGGCTCATCTATCGACACTATGAGGTTCCTCTTCTATGGCGAACTGGAATGAAATTTGAGAAAGATAACTGATCACTGTTTTCGACATCGTTATCTTGCTTGGGTGAAATATTTCTATGTTGGAACAATACGTCCAAGGTATGGCGCTGTCATTAACAATCATGATATGATGTGATTTATAGGGAAAACGTTCCTGAACACCGGCATGAGCCAGTTTATCCCAGTCAACAATATTTAGCGCAACATCCGTTTGTAAACTCTAAAAGTCTTGTCAAACTGTGAATTCATAGCCGAACAAAGTTTCATAGACGTTCATGGAACAACTGGTTTTATCAAAATACGCACGTGATCTCTAAGCCTTAGGTGTTGCATGGAACCTATTGTTGTTGGGGCAGACATTGAAAAAATGTTCTTCAGAGCGAGAAGATCTAGAAACGTTCTATCTCTTCTGGTAGACGGATGGTAGGCTAAACAAGCACCCAATCGCGAGTTCCATAACAACGCATCCATTTTTAGTTACAGCCCCTCTGTTTTGTGCTAACGTCGCTCTGTGATGGACGTCTGACCACTGAGTTCACCATTGACACGAGGTGATCGGGACAACAATGAAATATAACCTGTACACCAACGACCACTTCATCACAGTGTGCGATTTTGATGTAGTTATGTGTTACATGAAACACCTTTGTAACCCCTATGGTAAAGAAGGCTAAGGAAACGAATCCCAGATGACAGGAAGACCCAAAACCCACAAAAAAAACCAAAACCCCACCAAAACCCACCTCTCTTCTTTGTACAAACTTTTGTCGCCCGGGCACACTTTGGGTGTTCAACATGATGCTGATGCGCTGCTTTCTTTCAATTTTTTCGCAACCAAACATTTTGTACCACTCTCTGGGATATGTTTCGCCTTCGCTGTCGGGAAAACTTATGTTGCAAGCATTATACTAGGAAGGTTTAAGTTGGAATTAGCTCACTGTTGCCGACAGGCGACGCATACGAGTAGATTATTAAAGAGGTCCATGCACTTCAAGTGATATGCACATTCTACTTTGTATTTGAATTGCTAAAACTATGGGTCGAGAAAAACGAGGGTTCATTTCTTTAATGCCTCTGAAAATCGATATGGTGTCCTGGCTTATGCATGTGTCCGCTCGACAAACAGAGTATGAAAATCATTGGCATTGTTTGCCAGCTCCAGAATAATTTGTTTGAAAGTTTTCCTCATTTTCCGACTGGAACTGGTTGTGGAATTTCAAGCGGACAGCGTTTATGAACTTTTAATATTAATTTAGAATCTGTGTTTAAACAGATGTATTTCTGGACCGCCTATCATTGTTCCTCATTATGTTATCAATCTCAACTATGTTTAGCGCGTTTGTTGCGAATCAAGTAAGTACTGTGGACATCAGCGTGTAGTGACAAGCGGCCGTGTGGCTCATCTAGCGATCCAGGCTGCAATCATCCTTTCCTGCTTGTCTGTTTTGTACGCATGATTCTGTGTACGCCTGCTATAGGAGGCCTGATGTGGACCCAGTGCCACTTTCTTCAATCGTGCAAATAATTGCACGCATCGAATACTTGCCTTTTTCCTAACGACTCGTCTACTATTCCATTCTGTAAGGTCGTTTGACCTGTACCCTTTCGACCGTTGTTTAACGCACCAAAAGGTTTTACGCACTTTTCGGTTGGAACGCCTTTGAGTGCTGCCGAGTGGGCTGTAGCTCATTTCACGCTTATTTTCCTTCTCCTCTTGTTTTCACACTAGGCTAAAACTAACTACTGCAGTGGATTTGAGCGATCGTATTATACTACTCATACCGCGACTATTCAGTGGCAGATGCAGGGCATATTTTTTGACAACGTACAAACCACAAGAAGACTGCAGAAAGGATAATCAAAGTGTAGCATCACCCATAACGGTCCCTGCTACTCAATGGAACTGAGCACTGACATCTGTTGTAGCCGAGACTGTCTGAGGCCGAATACTGCGTGCAAATGAGTGGTTTTGTGGCAGGTTTGGTTTACATGCTTAACCCGTATACTGCTTTGTCGAATAAATAGCCCTTGTGCCATCCGCGTTCTTGGATCACAACACTATTTATCATATTTCTAAACATAGTTATAAATATACGGTTTTTTTCCTAACTCTACCGCGTTCTTTCAGTTCGATGCGATTGGGACTACGTTTTGATTGCTCTTCAGAAAAGGCATACTAAATTGTTAGTGGACGAGGGTCCAACGCACACTCACTTGTCCACTACAGGTGACGACGAGTGCGATTGGGAAACAGTTCAACAAGTGGCACTTCTCTCAACGCGCACGATCACAGATGCATAGACCTCTGGTTGTTAGGTCCCATCTGTGTTACACAATTGACTATGCATGTTTCCAAAATGTTCCTCTCTCCAACTGAATCCACTTGAGTGGAGGTGAGGCGTACCTCAGTGTGGGTGAATGTGGTCACAGATGATGAAATTTCTGCTTCGTGGATGCTCAGTTTTGGAGCCAGTTCAAGCTTCTGAACGCAACAGCTTGATTGTGCCGATTCAATGCATATTGACTCTACAACTGGTGAACAGAATAACACTACGACTGAGCCATGTTGTTTAAAACTGCGTTAGGTCTGCTCTGCTGAGAAATTTGTAGTCAGTCCGGGTCAGAAGCATTGCTCGTCAAATGAATTTTCTGTGTTGATGAGGGCACACCGAAGTGGATAAACCGTTTGTGTATCAAATGAAGGCTCTTTTCTTTAATCAAACCACATTTTAATAAATGGAATGCTGCACGTGTGTGGACGGCTGAAGCCAGTTAGTCTTGTCTTTCAGCTGAAATACCCATTAATATTCCCTATCATCTGATAAGTTCGAATATCGATCACTTTGTTTGACAAACACTGAGGTATGTCACAACTTCTTTCATCGGTGAGACAACGATTTCGGATTATCTGAGAGACTTTTACTGGTAAATGCGTCGTCATAACATTTCTTCACTAAATGCCGTCGAAGTGCCTTCGTGTGCAAAACAGCTGATAGTTCCATTACCACCTAAATGAACAGAAGCTGGTGAACAACAGTTTGTCAACGTTTGTTTAAAGTTTTTTGATCTAATCCGTGTGAAGTAGGGCAGGACTAAGGAGAGATAAACTTGTATTCTGACCAGTTCTCAAACCAGTGCTGTCCATCTCAAAGTTGTACATTCTGTGAGCGAGGATTCATTTTCCAATTTTGATGCATTTCATTGGAAGACGATGGTACCGTAGCAACGTTTACTGCAACGGTTGATCCGAATTTCTCACAGCGGACAAAGGATTCAAAAGCGGATGAGTAATTTGAATTCTAACTCCATCAATAAAAAAACTGCTACAAAGACACATTCAGTGACATTACAGTTCATCTTGTGCTCATCATACTAGGTGTGGGGGGGGGCAAATTACACAGTGAACGTGGTACATCATTTAGATGATTAATGTTAAACAAACTCGATGACGACGTTAATTACTCTCCTTATCGAAGCAAGAAATCTATCGATCATCTGCTGCCTTTGATGCTTGAGATAAGTTCGCGTTGTAGGTTGAACATATTTCACTCTCATAAAGTAGTTCTGGATCCAGGATAACCGGGTGTGGAGTTGTTCAAAATGATAATGAACTTGTTGCATGAACTTTTTGTAATCGCTAAACAAAGCAGTTCCTGTCCTACATTGCAAACACAACAGAATTAGCCACATAATAAACGCAATAATAAAAGTCAACTCCTATGAGTTATCGGGGAGTTGGTTAATTTCAAGTTGAACATCACCCACCATTGATCGCAGCTATCGCATTCCCATGTGAGAAGATCTGGCAACATGATCATTACTCACAAGTAAAAGTGGTTGAGTGTTCACATATGATACTTCGGTCGTGCCTAATGTGAAGTGGTAAACATGGTTGCCTCATGAAAGTGTGGCTCGTGTTCTAGTCCCGGCAGTGGAAAGGATATGCATTACTGACAAGCTTTAATGAGAGCGAAACCCGAGTCTAGTACTTCTTTTCAAAAGGAGTAGGCTGGAAAATCTATGGGAATGCGACGGCTTGTAGCGACTATAACAAGTGATATTTTTGATAGACGCATTCACATGTACATTTTTGATGATCTTGGTTTATTACCGTGCCGCGCTAGCTTGACGTGCCTTTCTCCGTACACTCTATTTTCCACAGTCGATACGAATACACGAGGGTCCACACACTGAGTCCTTGTTTTTCACTGTCGATCGGTTTTCGATAGTGACTACAGACTTGGCATTAATCTGTTCGATCAGTTCCAGCAGGCTGCGATCAATTGTGGGTGATGTTAAACTTGAAAGTCAACATTTATAAATTTCGAATACAATAGTGGGAAGACACAAATTATGATATGAATTCATTTCGCACCCTCTCGTCAGTCTTAAACGTGTGACTAGCATGAAAACAACACCAACAAGACCTAAATTAAACGGTTAAGAGTACAAGTCGGGCTGGATCGTGATTGGCACTCACAGCTAAACCCACGATAAATAAAGGTTGACAGTCAGTTGTTTCTGTGCGCCTAGGACCGATTGTCGACGGCTGATCAACAATGTTTCAATATACTTTGGGATTTGTGAGCTGTGAGCGTTCATCAATATCTTAAACGAAGACGCGAGACCGGGAAGAAACTACAAGAGCTGAGAGGCAACCTACCTGATCAAGAACTTCCGAGAGTCTTATCTGCGCGTATTCTCTGTCTATCAACCGTTGCAATATCACGAGCTCATTCGGAAGTAGTCTCAATGGGTCTGAATTTTCGAGTGTCTCGAAAGCATACAAATAAAACGCTGGTGGATACATAATTTGATTATTTTTATGCCCTGTTAAATGTTTTGGTTCCGACATCAGCGGATAATGACAGTTGGCTACAAGGCTGAGTTAGTTGATCTGCTATACATCTTTTAACGGTCTCCAATACAACAAAAGTGCTGTCTAACTGGTGAACACCTGGAAGCTTTCCAACAACTGGAGAAATATGAATGTATTATAATTCTGAAGCCAGATAAAGGGATCGGTATTGTGGTAATGAACCGCCAAGAATATATGAACAAAGTAGAGGAAATCCTCTCGGATTCCAGCAAATTCAGCCCAACAATCAAACTGGACAGTGTTCTCTTAGTTGAGAAACAAATAGCCCGTGAGTTACAGACACTTTTATTGCATGGTTTCATCAATGAATGGCAATATCACATGTTAAAACTTGAAGGTCCCAAGACGCCACAACTGTATGGCTTGCCCAAACTTCACAAATTGGACATTTCTATTTTGACAATGAACGATTCTCCTTACCATGAGCCAGCAAAATGGCTGGTTGACATTTTGAAACCTCTTCGACAAAAACTATGTGTGCATACATTGAAAGACACCGTTGTTTTGATAATAACCTGAATATTGTCGGAGACACTGTGTGTTCTGTTGATGTTAATTCTTTATTTAAAAACGTGCCATTACATGAAACGATAGATTTAACATACGATTTCGTTTTATCCATCACCATTTGTCTTCTAATTCCTGTTGACTAGTTGAGGGGCTTACTTTTACTATGCGCGTATAATGTGAGTTTCCACTTTTTTGGTAAGGGCTTTCAACAGATAGATGGCGTAGCCATTGGGGGGCCCACTCGGCCCTGTTTTAGCCGATGTGTATATATCTATAGTTGAACAGTTACTACTTCCAGTTATGGATAAATTGAAACTCCACAAACGATGTGTCGACAACATTTTCTTGAGTGGACAAGACAAGAAACCATTAGAAAGAACACTTCAAACTTTTAACCCAGTCCACCCAAATCTGTCAGTCACAGTTGAGTACAAATATATTTTGGGTTAGACTTTGTTCAAACGGATCTCTCGGACGTTCAGTGTACCGTAAACCAAAATGGACGGGACAATACATGAACTTCATGAGTTTTGCTCCTGTTTTCATTAATGTGTACACTGTTTTACAGAGCAATATTATGCTGCCTTGATCGATTACAAGCCGAACAAACAGTGTTTTTTGAAACGCCTCATATTAACACTTTCCCAGTACGTTTTATTCGGGAATGGAGCAAATTTACTCCTGCAAAAAATGCAACTCTGGAAGTCCCTGGAATATTTGTCTACATCAAACTCCCTTTCAAAGGTGATGGTCGGATGAACACCTTGGGAGGGATCAGTGTCCCGTTAGAATGGATGTATAATGCAGCAAAGCTTGTCCTGCTCTCACAAACCACTATGTTACTTCCATCTCCGGTCAAATAGCACATCCTTATGTTGTCTGCCAGTCATTGTATCCATGAATTTTCCTGCAGTTGCGGAAACATATACATTGGTAGAACAGAAAAGATGCTTAAAATCAGGGTCAAGAAGCACATCCGAAATTGGCTAGGAATTGCACTGACTAACCCGCTAACGAGTGACACACAGCGAGCACGAAACACTACTTCATCCACTGCATGATACTTATCAACTACAGGTCATAGTGTCAATATCGCATCTTCATTTAAGATATTGATGAACGCTCACAGCTCACAAATCCCAAAGTATATTGAAACATTGTTGATCAGCCGTCGACAATCGGTCCTAGGCGCACAGAAACAACTGACTGTCAACCTTTGTTTATCGTGGGTTTAGCTGTGAGTGCCAATCACGATCCAGCCCGACTTGTACTCTTAACCGTTTAATTTAGGTCTTGTTGGTGTTGTTTTCATGCTAGTCACACGTTTAAGACTGACGAGAGGGTGCGAAATGAATTCATATCGTAATTTGTGTCTTCTGACTAGTCTAAAACATAAGGTGTTCTGTGTGTACCAAGGTGGACCGTGTTCATCAATTATAATTGATCGACACTCCTTTAGAAATGTCGAAAACTCCGGAACTCATACTCTGGTAGAACTGTACGCAAAAACCCGAAAGAACAGTTCAACCAACCGCGTGTGGTTTATAAATAACCTTATCAAAAGGTCATCGATAACGGTCACAAAGAAACCTAGAAAAAACATGAGTGAATGTTGTGGAAGGACCAATGGAAACAGAAAATAAATCCGTTTCAGAGGAAAAGGGGGAACAATTAGAAGCAAACAGGAGAAAAGAATTTGCCTTATGGTTGGAAACAGTGGAAACATTATCAAGCGACTTTTGAAACGATCAGGAATTAATCGGAACACAGAATGAACAGCTGAAATTGGTCGAATCGCGGTTGATAGTTGCAAACAGTAAAAAACATTATTAATCGACTGATGAAGTGAATAGGAACAAAGGGGACGACGAAAACATTGTGTGCCCTTGTGGATGGATTTTCAGTTGAAATTACATACGGTGATAACCGACTGCGGCCACAATTCTGAATAAATTCACGAGGTTCTTTTAGCAACCTGGTGAACGCTTTGTCGTCCGGTTCTCTCTTGGCCACTATTTCCGGCACAGTGAACGCTGTAACCGGACATGATGTAATGTACGTTTTCCTAGGTGCATCATGGTTCAGAACAGGCACTTTCAAAATGTCATTGAACTGTCTCGTCCATCGGCGATTAAAAGGAATGTTTTCGAAGCAACCTCCAAACGATTGGTATACATACGGAAAATGCGTGCATGTATGCATGCAGATAATTCACTACAAATGGGTAATCGCAGTTTCACTTCAATGGGTTAGGGTTGTAGATGTGATTGTTGTTTGTGACAGAAATCGCCGTCTGAGTAGCAGTGAGTGTCAGTTGATTTCCATCGGCGAAGTATTCCGACATCAAATACACCATTTTCGGGAGCAGTCGACTAGTTAGCCTGACATAATCTGCACGACTGTTGATACGCCGGTATGAGCGACATGCAGAAACGAGCAGTGCTTGGCGGTCGTTGATAATGTGAACGAAGATGGCCACTGCTCGCTCGATAGCCCGCCAAATTCTGATATGAGCGTTCATGTTGCACCGTTTAATTGAGTGATGAGTTGCTTCAACGAAGTCGTTTTTCCTCCTGCCCAATATGGGACTTCCCGGCTGTGGTAGTTAGTCCATATTTTGGATCCGTTAATAAGCCTGGTCATCGGGTAATCATTATAGAATGAAGTCCAGGCTTTCTGCATAGTAGCTAGTGTTGTAGCATACCTCCAACGGTTACGCGTGAGCATAAAAATCACTAACCACTTGTTGACAGTCCAACTGGGGATCCGGCCGCGCACGTCCCTCAGAACGTGCACTCGACACAGAAGGTGGTGGATTTGAGGCAGCTCTCGTGCAATTACTTTTGGTATGGCCGCACGGTCGTCTATGATCATAGTTCTTTTCTCCGCAAGCCCCATAAAGATAATGAATTGCTGGAGAAACGAACAGACGTCTACTGTCTTTTCATTTGCAAACCAACAGAAGCTCACCGGTAAACCTACTCCGCCAACATCTACAACTAAAACGAATGGGCCGTATCATTTCTTACAGTTCTTAAACGTGGCATCTATATCCATAACTTCGGAGGAGCGCCGACATAATTCTGTCTGTTCGCCACCCAAACATGAAATGCGTTAGAGGATTTTATCATCTATCTCGAAATAGAACTTACCGCTTGTGTTTATTTGAACAGGTGAACGACCTAAGCAGCCAATCGCGTTTCTTTCGACGAATAACTGGACGCGTAGATTGCACACATCCTTTGTCGCTATCTTCTCATTAAAATGTTGGCGGATGTGTCGTGTAATTTTGAGGGTGACACTGCCGTTTAGCAGCAGTGGCCGAATTTCGTCGACTTGTCCAGCAATGAGACGACGCACTGATACTCCGTATTCTGCAGCAATGGCGTTGCATGGATGATTGCACAGCATGACGAATTCTGTTATGCGAAAATTACCGCTTACTTTTGGGTCGACGTTGAAGTACGAAGAACATTCCGCCTGTCAAGTTGCTGTCGCGACTTTTATGTTCATCGAAAGCAGGTTCCGTTGACCGAATGCACTGTGAAGAGCCGGATCAAAGCTTGATCCGTCCAAGCTCCGCACCAACTGCATCGAAATTTTGGAATTTCCATGAATACACACTACCAAAATGCTTCTGAAATTGAATAGACAGGTCAACAGTACTCAGGCTCATGTTGTAAGTTCAAGAGAAAAGCATCAATTCGACGTATAGTGATTGTAATTCACCACCGAACATTGTGCTGGTGTTGTTTTACTGCGAGAATAATTGCGTTGTGCATAATATTTGATCAAACTACGGCCTCGTTGAATGACGTGCTCCGTTATTACTACTGTACAGAAACGGGCTATGAGTTTGAGCTAGGCATATTTCCGATTGTTTGATGTATACTGCGCATTTATTGCAAATGTGAACTAACGGAATGAAGGCACACATGATTGGCCCTCGGGATGTTTAGGACTGACGAGATAAGGTAGAGAAGGAAAAAATATCACAGAGTGAAGGGTACACATGCAGTAGCATGTAACCTTGTGGCTGCACAAGGCATTCTTCAAGCGTGAACATAAGTTGTAATGTGAGCAGAGTCATTTTATTACGCCTTTGTGGATACAATGTTTGGAGTATTAAGAACGAGATACCAGACACTCTTTTTTTATGGAGAAATGGGTAACGTAGTCACTCATGTGGCATCTGATCTGCACTAGGAGTTCAAAGCCTCGTGATGAACATGACTGACTTGCTTTGTCTCCTTCTGTAATGTTAATGTTTCACGATACCAGTATCCTGAACATTTGGTTGATACGTAGGATTCGGTAATATGCGTTCTATGTTGTTGTGTCTAATTGTGTTTTGCGACTCATACGTTCGATCGTTGTTCCATATAGTTCCATTCTAATTACAATAATTACAACAATTGGTGTCGCGCTTTTGCACTATTCACATTGATTACTGAAATGAATCGATCATCCACCACTTTAAATGCTCGATAAGTGGAGGACTGTTTTGGAGAGGCTTGATATTTGGTAGCTCACAAAATCTCATTTGAACGGGTAGAAGGCGGTTACCTTCTTTCTACAATTAATCGGCATGGAAGCTTACGCCCTTGTAGAAAACTTAGCTTTCCCCGAGTCACCAACCAACTGTTCCTGTCCCACGCTAAGGGAAATACTCCTTCAATATTTCATATCGGTGTAGTGAATCTAAACGCTGTATACAATTCGGGTGTGCATACGAAATCAAAAATTGATAAAAACGACAACCTACTCACAGTAGTTTGTGAAGGTGCGTCGTTTAAAGTTCCACAACACAGAATGAAGTATCCAATCGATACGATTTGTCGTATAGTTCCCAAGTAACTTTAGAGGTCAGAACAGAGGTAACTCCGACGACAGATGAATTTTGAATTGTGCGGAAACAAATGCGGATTCCGTTAGCTGTTAACTCCCAAAATCCGTACACACGTGACACAGAACGCAGGGGGAGAACTCAGGGCTCGCGACCTTATAAGTGTGATTTTTTGTTAATTGAATCTACTCACATGATTCAAACGAGTGCACATGTGAATTTGATGAAGGTGAAAAATGTGAAAAACAATGAAAACTATGTTGTACAAAATGCTGTACAAAACGCTGCACCGGTGAATTTTGTAGCAGTTTAAAGAGCCAATTTCATTGTGCTAATTCGGTCTGAATCTCAATCGATTCGTGATTTCGTCCCACAATTGCAAGCACATGGAGCCAATTGCGAATACGACATCCAGTTAGAGGATTAGCTACGTAATCGGTTGATTGCCGGTATTAACTTGTCAGATTTGCAACAGAAGGCCTCTCTTGCATCACGATCAAATGTTCCAGATTAGTCGTAAATTGTGTGAACATTGTGAGGATGTGAACCAGGTTACGAGGACTACGGAGGCAAAGTGCTCCGGCTGTTGTAAAGTGGGTCATATCCAATCGATTACCAAGTCTAGACGTTT
Source organism: Paragonimus heterotremus (assembly GCA_013368495.1). NCBI lineage: Eukaryota > Metazoa > Platyhelminthes > Trematoda > Plagiorchiida > Troglotrematidae > Paragonimus > Paragonimus heterotremus. The sequence goes on along the minus strand of LUCH01007806.1, from coordinate 7,018 downwards.
ATGTCACTTAACGACAAGTTCTGATTCGAACGTCCAACCACTGGCTGATGATATTTCTATCCTTTCTTTGTCAGTTCTACCCCAAAACACTTCCCATGTTTCGAAACCAATAGTGTCTGCTTCTGGCAACAGTCACAGTTTTATTGCTGACACCGGTAACGCTGTATCAATAATTTCACATGCAGACCTAGCCGTACTTATCCTGATATCGTTTTGCAGCCCGCACCAGTTAACACTCGTGGTATTACTGGCCATTCATTGCCTCTTGTAGGCTGCTGCACCGTATCGGTGTTGTTGCCCGACGCTACTCTTATTGATCGTCAATTTTTAGTTTCAAGCTCAGGTTCTTCTATTCTAAGGCTTAAAATTTTACGACTGCAACATTCTGACATTTTGCTACTGACATCAGTCAATGGCAATGACACTAGATAACGTATACTAAACTGTTCTAGGTCCACAGAAGAATGCGAATGTCGAAGGTAAAGGTTGAAGCTTCGGGGGACTCAGGCTTTCTTAAGAGACGAATCATCCCATTTGGTTTACGAGAACCCTTGTGCCAATAATTGCAATCCATATGTGATGAAGAAGTAATTATGCCTGTCGACTCGTCAAACTGGGCGACTCCAATAGTGACACCATTAAAAGCTGATGGGATTACACTGAGAATTTATGGTGACTACAGGTTACCGTTGAATATGTAGTGGGACAGACGTGTGAACTACAATAATTCTCGATACACAAATGGCGAATGAAGTCCAGGACTGGACTCACCAAAGGTTGACAATGTTCGTAAGACGTCCAGTGACGCTGGAAATATTCCAAGCGTAGCTGAAGGTTCGAAGTATGAGAGATGAAATTTAACCCAACAAATAGAATATATTAAACTGGATGACAACCACTGTCTTCGTAGGAAGAACCAGCAAGCAGGCGCAGCAAAGTTGTGTTGTTGTTTTTGCTCATATCAAACAAAAGTGCACAATGTGGTCTGATGCAGCAGTTACGCAGTGTTCGCAAAATGAAGTACAAAATAGTGAAAACTCTACAAATGCACGTCTACTACAACTTGCCTGCACAACAGAAGAACCCGAGAATAGACTGTACCGTTTGTCAGGTTCTAAAATCTTTTCACGAATTGATTTAAAAGATGTTTATCTACAAAGATCACTTGATGAATTATCAAGCAATTTGACTGTGGTTACTACACTGTCCGGACTGTATCGATACAATTTCTTACCCTTTGTTTTGAACGTTTCGCCAGCTGTATTCCAGGATGTCAAGAATACAGTTGCTGAAGACTTGAATGGTACCGGAATATATCAAGATAGCGTTATTGTTCATTCTCCCGATAAATCCACCTATGATTATCGCCCCCTCCAGCTGCTGAAATGGCTTTTGGTTTCAACGTGTGTTGGGACTAGTTCAACCCGTATTTTTACCCAGGTCTATTGTCACTATCGATAAACCAATCGACAATGAAAAGCAAAGACTCAGCGCGTTGACCCTTGTGTATTGGTATCGAACCTGGAAAATAAAATGTACACAGAAAGCACGTCAAGCTAGCGGAGCACGGAGCGAGTTGTCA
>LUCH01007804.1:0-15959 GCA_013368495.1 Paragonimus heterotremus | reverse complement strand
GTCGAAGCTTTGTTCAGGATTCACGGAGTTAAATCACAACCAATGATGTATTCATACGTAGTTCAATCTACCCCAACTGAGATTGTTGAGGGAGTTTGTGATCTTATTAATGAAATACCATCTGAATGCCCATACGACATCTTTAAAGAAGCCTTGATAAGTAGAATTGGACTGTCGGAGCAGAATAAGTTAGACCAGCTGTTTTGCAATATTGAACTGGGCGATCGTAAACCGTCGCAACTATTCCGGCATATGGAGCAGCTGCCTGGACCCCGAAAAGTGGACGATTCTGTTCTCCGACACTCTGGTTGGAACACCTGCCTACGTTTACCCGCGAATTAGTGGCATCGTTTAATTCCACCGTCCCCATTATGGAATTGGCTGACGCTGCGGATAGGATGCTGGAAGCTAACTCATCTACCTAACTGGCTCCTATCAACCTTCCCACCCCACCTCAGCAACCAAATAACACAATTACCGCACAAATGGCTGTACTCACAACGCAGATGCAGCAGATGATGAACCATATTTCCCGTCGGAGTCAGCCATCATCTAGTGTGCGTCCACTCAATCGCCCTCGTTGATATACACCGAACAGTAATACATCAACTTGTTGGTACCACCAAAACTCTGGTCAGCGTGCAAGGAAATGTAACCAGCCGTGCTCTTTCAAATATACCCCATCGGGAAACGTACTGGCCAATCAATAACGGCGACAATTGTCGCTGGCTTAATTCCAACATGTCGCTAATTTTTCATGTCATATAATTCTACTGGTATCAGATTTCTCATCATATATCTCATCCCAACTGTCGCTGGCTTAATTTTAACATGTCGTTTATTTTTCATATCAGATAAGTCTACTGGTATCAGAGTTCTCATCGATACCGGCGAGCGAAAGAAATTTCCCCACCTAATTCGCCAGCCCCGAAAACTGTTAATGGAAGTCGAATAGCAACATATGGCACGCGCTCACTTACGCTGGATTTAGGATTACAACGCCAAATTCGTTGGACTTTCGTCATTGCAGACGTTCAGAATACCATTATCGGTGCTGATTTCCTGTTAGTTTTCGGACTTGGCGTTGCACCGCTTCAGGTGCAAGTGTTGAGTAGAGAACTAGTGTTGACCAAACAACTTAACGGAACAGACACTGCCCCACCTAACCACACCAAAAATTTTGTTTCTTTCTTCGTTTTTGTCTGTATTTCCTCCCTTCCCTCACAAACTGGCTAAAACTATATATTGCTTGCACTGTGTCTGTTTGGTATGGCAGTATTTCCAGTCTGATGAAGACCTGATTTTTGTGGACCACTTTAGTTGTTAACTCTCTCAAGCCACTTCAGTTGTCTTCTTCCTCCGAGATCTTTTGATCTGCTATTCACTTACCCTGACCATTCTTGTTGCTGTCGCTACTCTCAGCCCGTACATAGACGTCGTCGTTACCAACTAACCCATCTGTATGTATGTTACTATCGGGCGTCCAGTGATTGTCCGAGTAACGCTTACTCTAGGGGGTGATGTTTGGCTGACGATTGTACCTCGGTGTTGTGCCTATCGCACTGACGTTCGAACATATGTACGGAGTCTGCCGTGTCGACCTTTTTCTGGTAAGCTGTTCCGGCAACAGATTCTACACAGAATGTGACTCGCCCCTATGGCACAGTTTGCTGCGTTGCCTGCCAAAGTTAAGGGGATTTTTCTCTGAGGACATCGCTACCGATGGGTCCCAACAGATCAATGTATGGATGAGCTGGTTTCGGTAGGAACTTGTGGATCATAAACAATTCCCCCGGAAACGACTCTGCTGGGAGGTGATTATGCTTGGCTGATTTATTCTCATGGCATGTGACAGTTCTCTCGGTTCTGCAACTTGTTTGGCGGCCTGTCGTGAGACTACTTCAAGTAGCCTCAGATCCTGGAGTAGATGGGTTTAATAATAATTATATATATATTTCTCAACGTACTTGTGAGAAACACGATCCGATGTGCGTGATCATGTCAGATAATTACATACGTTACGAAGCAACAGATGGATATATAATAATACAAACATCACATCTGTCGACAAAAGAAGACCCAATCAGAAGAAAAATAGTCACAGTTCACAACGTTGGATGCACACACTAGGAAAGGGGATAGTTTGCGTGTTCCATAGATTCAGTCTAAAAAATGAGATGTTACGCATATTTACCTTTTACAAGGTTAGGTGAAGACGACGTTTTAAATATTTCAAGATCTTGCCGGGAAATACGTGCAAGTGCATCTTCGAAGGATTTCGTCGTTATTTGACGAGACTTCAGTCGGAAAAATGTTGAAGTAATTCAGTTTGGGGAGAGAGGGCGGAAAGTTTCAAAATCTGACGAATAGTTTAACAGACTCCAACGCGGGACCTCGTCAACTGCTTGAAAACGTCAAAAAGTTGAAAATCTCGTGAATCGCTTGGTCAATACGGGGTTTTGAGCGCCTATTCATCGCAAAAGTTTTACTTGCATAACGGATGCTCGTGGGAATAAGAAAAGGCTCGCACGTTCAGTTGTAGCTGGGACCTCAGTAGACTATGGAAGAGACTAAGGAAATAGGTCTAATGTGGGGGTTTCAGATTCTCTACGACTAGGCACACTAAGCCGTCGACCCTACGCGTCACTTGTGACCTTGCGAGAAACCCATAAATCTTCGTTATCATTGTTCGGAGATAGCGCTGCTACAGTACGGATAGAACGGGTGCACCGGTCACGCAGTACGCCTTTTTGGTGCTTTGGCGAACCTGAAGAACTGCGCAATTGTTAAGGCTGAATGGTAGGCGGTTTCCCACTGACCTATCGTGGAGTTTGTGGATGTCTGACTAAAGCGAATCTCTGTCTGATGAGGCAATTACAGGAGACGGAACTGTTATATCATCTGCAATCCTCAGGCGCTCCTAGTTCGTGGTGAGTGATAACGTGAATGAATACACGGAGGCGCAAGGAGCATAGTACTGAGCCCTGTGATACACTACTGGATGTAGAGTGGATGGTGGAGAAATTTCCGTGTACTGTAACGCGGTGGGATCTTTCGGATAGGTAGTACTTCTGCCAGTCCAGTCGTTTTCCGGTAACTGCGTAGGACGTCTGTAATTACATGCACTTGGTTATCGACTCTGACGAATTCTTTTACAAAATCAAAGTATATGGTGTCTAACCCTTCATCCGGACTCGGCTGTTCTTGTGTGGGAATCGTCGACACGTACTGAATTGATGATGCGCCAGTGGCCTGGACGAAGCTCTTGTTGCTTGGATGCGAACAGTTTGTGGACCTGCTGGTGGCGTCCGATATAGTCGTCTGTCGGACTCTCTAGGACTTTTGTGGTCGTCGGATTCAATTCAATTGGACGATAGTCCGCAGTGTTGCCGCTGTCTCCATTTTTTGAATGGACGTCACATGGCAGCGTTTTTATTTAGCGGGGGCCCTGGCTTCCATTAGTGTGTGATTGAAGAGAAATTTTAGTGGGACTGTTAAAAAGTCGGCACACTTTGAGGAGGATGGTTGAGATGTTCTCAGGGCCAGGTATCTTGGGAACTTTTAGCTGTGTGAGCTTTCTTGTCACATCAGCTGGAAGTATCCAGAGGTTCTCGAGGGGGTTTTGGAGGTCACCTGTTGGTACTCGTGGCGGTTGAGGTCCGTCATGTTCACCATTGAATGCCGAATGTGTTTGAGTGAAAAAAGCTTCGGCTGCCTCCGTACTAGGTTCGCTTAGGCCTATCGTTGTGACCATAATTGATATGGCCAACTTTGTCTTTGGTATAGTAGATAGGTGGGTGTGGAACGCTCCGGATTTTCTTTTGAAAAAATCGCCAGGTCACTGTGAGAGCCAGCCCGACCACGTCCGATCACTGCGTTGCAGTTATTGTGCATCGCGTTGTGGCGACTACGGGCATGCTCAGTATCCACCACCCGGGGTGGCCTTCCTCAGGAGTGTTGTAAGCGAAATCACATTAACAAAGGAACAGAAGTCACATGGGATTTGCCATGGTTCGGTCATTCCGCGTTGCATCTGAACTGATTGGCTCAATCCTTTGCCCACTGAGTGGGGATGAGACTGATGTAGATAAGACGCGTCTGTGTCTAGTGGTTTTTATCCATCCACACCAGACTGCAGACGGGGGTTTGCTATCATTGCGATGGTGTGACAGTGGGTTCCCCGGTTGCACCTGCTGTAGCCAATCTATTCCTCGGACACCTAGAAACGCAAGTGATGAGCGGATTTATCTATTCTCCACGAATTTGGTGGCGGTATGTAGATGATACGGTTGCCGTCATGAAACGGACCGCTCAAGACTAATTCTTACAGTTTCTTAATCCAAAATGCGACGGTATTGTATTTACATTAGAAACTGAAACCGAGGAGCGCTCACTCAGTTTTCTAAACTGCCTCTCGAAAGTTGATGAGCAACAGATATTTCAGGTTTCTGTGTACCGCAAACCAACTTACTCTGGTCGGTATCTCAACTTTAACTCGTCACATCCAATCGGCATGAAGAGAACGGTCATCAAATCCCTCGTTAATAGAGCTAATAAGATCTGCACCATTGAACCCTCAAGAACGGCAGAAATTACTCACATCGAAGAAATGCTGGCTGTTAGTCAATATCCAAACGCGTTTACTGAGAATACAATTAAACGCATGTCAACTGAGGAGGGGGCCACAACAAACAAAACTTTCAAGTCTACCGCGCGCATACCGTATGGTGAACAAAAGTCTGAAAAGCTTCGCTCCATACTTTCTGAGCGCGTTATACGGACCGTATTCCGATTAGATAATATCTTAGAACAACTGGTGATACATCCGAAGGATCCAGTTTCTATAGGTGATAAGACCGACTATGTCTACGAAACCAAATGCGGTGACTGCAATATCAGCCACATTGAGGAGACAAGAAGAAAATTGGAAGTACGTGTTGCCGAGAACAAAAGGCACACGAGGTATCCTCCTGAGGATGCACTTCAACTTCGCAAACTAGAGAACGATTCGGCCATCGCAATTCATGCACTGTCAGGGAATCACAACGTATGTTTTAATCAGGCCGGAATTATTAACAAGGGTCGGAATTCCCATGCGGAGCGATGACGTGCTGAATCCCGTACGATTTATACACAACACGCCTGCGTTAATCGTAATGATAGCAAACCCCCGTCTGCAGTCTGGTGTGGATGGATAAAAACCACTAGACACAGACGCGTCTCATCTACATCAGTCTCATCCCCACTCAGTGGGCAAAGGATTAAGCCAATCAGTTCAGATGCAGCGCGGAATGACCGAACCATGGCAAATCCCATGTGACTTCTGTTCCTTTGTTAATGTGATTTCGCTTAAAACACTCCTGAGGAAGGCCACCTCAGGTGGTTGAAACTTAGAGTGTTACAACTTGCCCGTAACGTTGTGTTATCCTCAATCCATTCATCAATACCATTTTAGTTCCTTCGTTCTTGGCGCGATGGACCCTCTACTGTGAATTTCCTTCTTGAGGCCGGATTGGTCAACAACCGGTTTTCGTCTGACCAGGCGAAGTTCAGTCACTTAGTGTCCGTGCAACTGTGTGACTCGTTTTTTACCCGACCTGCGGAACGTCGCTACGACGTCCTTGGGAAAGCCGTAATTAAGCGGGCAACCCCATCAGAAAAGGCCCACTTACAGCCGCTCTTCAGTGGATTACAACTGAGTGACAAGCGTCTCCCTGCGTTGTTCCGAGAGATGTAGGAACTCCTCGGTGGCTGCCACGTGAACGAGTAACTGTTGCGAGGGTTACGGATGTAGAGGCTGCAGAAGACAGCTCAGGCTGTTGTGACGGTAGCCCTCTCACAACCGCTATCAGAGGCTGCCGAAGTTGCCAACCAAGTGGCCGACCGCTCCCAACCATACCTGTACAATTCAAATAATCCCAGGGTAAGTACTATTCAAACAATCTCGGCTACGGAACGGCCTGTGAGTTCGCACCCAACCTATCTTGCAGCGGTCAAGGCCCTATGGACGGAGGAGCTGCCTTACGCACAGACTTAGGCAATATAACTATTAGCCGTTCCCGAAGGCGATCCCCACGGCGTCAGCGTGCCAGCAGATCGTCACGTCGAAGTAACTCACAGTCTCATAAACGCGTCTCCTGGTACCATGAGCGGTATGGTGCCAAAGCCACTAGATGTACAACTACCTTCTCTTTTCGCCCACTGCTTCAGGGAAAGTGGGCCGCCAATACGTAATGACGACTGACTTCGTTGGCGCATCGACTCACAATCGACTTATACTTGTTCGGGATCTCGCAACAGGGAACGCCTATCTGGTGGACACAAGAGCGCAGGTTCACATAGTTCCACTGACCCCTTCTGGAGCGACACATTCAGGCACTTCTCGTTTCCGTGCCGCCAATGGTACCGTTATTCAGACCTCCGGTCAGCGTTCGCTAATATTGGACTTAGGTCTGCGACGAAACTTTCGTTGCATTTTCGTTGTTGCTGGCGCTCCGTTTGCTATCATTGGTATCTATTTCCTCCGGCCTTTCGACCTTTCGCGGGAGACGCGATGTCGGAAACTAGTGGATGCCGTTACACACCTGAGCAGTGACGGCAACCACACGACCGTCGCGGCCAGCAGTCCTAATCACGCGACATCGACTGTCCCACGGTCTCTTGCGAAACTTTTTCAAGTTTCCCCAAATAGTCCCGGCATCGAACGCCGTGAATGTTGTGATCTCCAATGTCACACACCACATATGAACCAAAGGCGTGCCCGTATCGGCTAGGCCTCGTACGCTGGCACCCGAAAAGCCTAAAGTCGCCAAGGCACAGTTTGAACACATGGTCTAACTCGTGGTCATTCGCTCTTCCGATAATTCTTGAGATTCATCACTGCACTTGGTTCCCCAGAAATCAGCAGACTGGCGTCCTTGCGGTGACTACCGCGGTCACAACAGATTATCAGTCCCTGACAAGTATCCTATTCCGTACATTCAAGATCTTACGGCCTGTCTCTTCAGCAAACTGGATTTAGTCCGCGCCCATCATGGTTTTCCACTGGCGATGGAGGACATACTGAAGACCAGTGTGTTCACTCCATTTGGTCTTTCCTAGTTTTTGCGAATGCCATTTGGACTGACCAATGCCTCCAATACCTTCCAGCGCCTCATGCATGAAGTCATTCGCGGACTGGACTCCGTTTATCTTTAACTCAACGACATCCTGGTTGCCAGCTGTTCTGAGGAGGAGCACCTTCCGCATCTGCGTGGTTTGTATGAACAACTGTCCAGGTATGGTGTTGAATTCAGCCTGACAAAATGCGAGCGAAACAAATCGACCATGGAGTTTCTAGGTCACCGGATTTTACCCGGCGAAACTGCTGCTTTTCCTTCCAAAGTTCAAGCCATTCAGGATTATCCTGAATCTTTTTCTTTCAAGTGGCTTAGCAGATTCTGTGACCTGGTAAATTACTGAGGTCGATTCTTTCCTCACTGCGCATGTTGTGCAGCTGATGACCGACACCCTCCATGGAGGTGATCGTAAACTGTCGTTCACCGATTCAGCGCGCAAAACGTTCAAATAGCTTGAAAAGGCTGTCTCCAAAATCGCCCTGCTCGTTCATCCTGATCCCAGTTCTCAGTCGTCAATCGTAAGGAACGCCTGCGATACATTTGTTGGCGCCGTGCTACAACAGTATGCTGGAAGTAATTAGCAACCATTTGCATTTCTCTCCAAAATGGTTGCAACCCGCGGAGACTCGATACGGTAGGTTTGGAGGATAATTGCTAGCCATATATTTTGCAATACGCCATTTTCGGCATTCTGTCGAAGGTCTACGGCTCACGGACTACGGTGACCATAAGCCGTTGGTGTACTCTTCGTCCGACAGGCATTCTCCCAGGGAAATCAAGCACATGGACTATATCTCTTAGTGTACCGCAAATATACGGCATATCTCAGGTTTTCTTGATCCTGTTGCTGATACCCCCCTGGGTACACCAGGAATGCAATTCCACGCATACCCCCTCTTGATTTGGTCGCTATGGCTGTTGTGCAACCAGGCGACCTCGAGGCAGAGCAGCTCCGCCAATGTGGCCCACTCATAACACAGTCTGTCATTTTAAATTATTTTGAAGGCAACATCCTTTGCGACGCTCCACAAAGCGTACCTAGGCCTGTAGTGCCCTTATCGCCTCATCATGCAGCGTCCAACGCACTGCGTAACCTATCGCACCATGGCTCACGTGCTCCAGTGAGGTTTATCACTGAACGCTTTGTATGGACTGAGGTGGATCACGACATATTAAACTGGGCTCGTTACCCTATGGAATGTCAACGTTTCAAGGTTCATAGACACAGTAAAAGCCCCATCGGTGTCTTACCGGCACCTGACGTATGTCCTTATTGGTGCACGTCGACCTTTTTGGATCGCTACCACCTTCTAACCGTTTCAATTTTCTCCTGACTTGTGTCGACCGTTTTACTACGTGTCCAGAGGCAATACCACTTCTAGGTTGCGCTTCCGAAATGGTAGCTTGCGCACTTTGGAAACGGTGAGTAGTCCAATTTGGTTGTCTCGCTTCGGTGACTACTGATCGTGGTTCACATTTTGAAGGATCTTTCACGGATCTCTTGAATACCCTCGGGTGTAGGCACATAAGCACTACCACCTGTCGTCCGGAATCCAGCGGGGTAGTGGAACGTTTTCATCGTTAGTTAAAAGCAGCCCTCAGTGCGCAGTCGAATCCTTCTTGGCGAAAGGCTTTGCCGCTAGTCCTTCTTGGGTTGCGGAATACCGTTAAAATCGACTCGCAGCCAGACCGCCTCAACTGGTTTGCAGTTGCACCCTATGTTTGCCCAACGAATTAGTGTCTCATTCGGTAACCATGCCTGTCGATTATGGAGGATATGTAGCATGCCTGGCGGATCACATACTGCGGTAACGTCCGGTGCAACCACAAGAGCGGTGGTCACCCGGGCATTTGCACGAGGAACTTGCCTCCTGCTCTCAGGTGTTTATACGCGCAGACGGCTCACACAGTCCTCTGCAGCCGTCATATACAGGCCCTTTTCACGTGCAACAGCGAGCCGAAAAGTCCTTCACCATCCAGCGTGATTTCAAATGCGAGGTCGTTTCAACTGATCGCATTAAACCCGCGTTCATTGAACAAGACGAGCCCAGTGTCATGCCACCACCTGCAGCGCAGTCGTCCCGTTCTGAACCTATGTCAAACATACCTGACTGTAGTTCAACACCTTCCCCGGTACAGCATGAATGACACGGTAGACACGTGCAACAGCCTGTGATGTTTGCTGGGTACGTTAGCAGTTTCTACTTATGAAATGCACGTTTATCATGATTGTCTTGTTACCGATATTTGATGCCATTTTTGTCGGCATACATTAGCACGTTTTCCTCGATTTCTTTTATGCGTGATCTTAGAACAGCTGGTTTGCAATATTAGTCAACGAATTGAAGGATATCAGATCTCCAGCGGATTACCGGGTTCGAACGATCCCTTAACATTGTGGGCTCGTTTTTCTACCTGGTACATGCATTTAACCATTTGTCCAGTTTTAGATCATTTGGACTCGGTGCAATGGAGAGAAAACTGAAGACTATCGTTCAGCACTGGGTAAACCTACCTACCCTTTTTTCTCACTCGTAAGTCTTTCGGGGTTGAGTAACTGTAATACTCGGAATTAAGGACCTCGAATAGCCCTAGAAACCGTAGCAGAATTGAAACCTGCCACGCCAGTGAACACATCGTATTGGTTGCGGTAAGCAGTTCTTATTCATGGGACAAGAAGCCAAATTTATGCATGCACAACAGCATTAAAAAAGTCACAGTCACTCACTGGCTGATCGTATTAGCGCATACAAAGTCCCAAACTGAACGTAAACTGATGCATTACGGAACGAAGAAATAAGCTAATAACAGACGGTGTAACATTGAGATTGTTCGTCCAATCCTAATGTAGTATCTTCAACGTGACGTTGGAATTGGTCCGTTGTTAGAACTTCTATTGTGTTGGGGTTTGGATAAGCGGTGAGTCGAGTAGATTTTCATCACAGTAGCCCGCCGCGATAGATGTGCGCCGGAGACTAAATAACCTGAATAATCAAAATAACTGACTCAATCGGCGCACCATCAGTCCGCGCGGACCATCTCATGGACTTTTCCCTTTATTACTCCATTGTGTTTCCTGCCAACTGGACATGTACTTAACAACTGACATCACATTTTGAGTCAGCTGACTGGTACATGAGCATATTGTGTAACGAAGGCTCCCGTTTAACCTAGTAGCCTTCTGGGGGGAAATCTGTAGCGACACCCTAGAACAGATTGGTTTTTGTAGACATTGTGTACAATCTGATACCTCCTGATGAAGCACGTTTGTTTAGACCAGTTGTATGCCCTATTTCCGCTAGCGTAGAAATTCTTCATTTTTCCGTTCCGAGCGCTACACGCAGGACGCTTACAGGCTGCACACATTCCTGCTTCTCGGTCGTGGCAATATATGGAGTACTGCGCTGTTTGTTGTGTTCTGAATTATTGCTATCGGATAACTCATTGAATTTGGAGCGAGACTTTGTAGAAGCATTTCCACATTATAGACCCCTACGTGGCACCCAAGGCTAGACTGTGATTCCGAAGAATATCCGCTTCACGTCGATGATTTCGCGTTAAAAGTTGTCAACATGTGGAGTCATGAAACCAGTCAACAAGACTTGTAACATACAGGGCTTCTTTGTGTTAAAATGTGAGGTGCACGTTTACCTGGTAGTTGTACCCCCGTGATGGCTGTAGTTTCAGGGCCCTTCGCGCTCCATTTTAATGAACGTATTTGTGGCTATCCAAATCTACTTCGTCAAATCTAATGAAAGGAGGTATATCCCACAAATTTAGCGGCGCTTTTGTATGATGGGTTAACTGCAACCAACCTCAACCGTGCATCCACGATACACCGTATCTATTTGTGTTTTCTTCTGGTTTCCTCCTCCAGGCTTTTTTTGACGTCTTCCACCTCCGGAGTGCTCTTTTAATTAAATGACCCTCGGAAACCTAAGGGTTCTCACCTGTTTGCGATAAGTTTCTGAGTATCGCCATTTCGATATCCCACTTTCTCTGTCTTTAGCTCCTTGGAACCACCTCATGAGGAACCAGCGGTTTCAATAGCGTGACGAGCAGCTCCAGGTCAGAGGCCGCTAAGGACTTCGCCCGAATGGAGACTAATCTTATTGTAGTGAACTGGAGATGACCCCGGTCGGATTTCTGTGCGATGTGTGAAATCCTTACCAAAACATCAAATCACGTTGTACATAGGACCTTAGGGATCTTTGTCTACCGTGTGCTTGATGCACTCGATCGCGTTGTTTTGTTTGCATGCTTGTCAGCCTATGCGCGCCAATCGCGCCATATACATTTGTAACACAGTTCGCTATGGTGTAGTTGACACCATTTGAGTTTTCGACTGTGCGAGTTGTGTACATGATTTACCGGGCCTCCGGCTCATGATTATCGGTTTTTGTTACCATTCCAGATTCCCGTTTGGCTTTCGTTCTTCAGAGAAACGCTGCTCCTCAGAGCCTCCACCCTGTTGCACGTTACAATTAGCGTCAAGAGCAGGGTGGTGGAATGGTAGCTGCGGCATATTGCACACCAGTCCCATCGCCTCCAACAACTATCTTAATGAAGCAAGCAAAAGTGACCATGATAACGATGATTACGGAGCATTGAGGGCAACGCTGTTCCCTAAGGGGAGGGCAGTGCAATACAGTTCGCTGTCGTAGTTGACGCCATTTGAGTTTTCGACTGTGTAAGCCGTGTGCATGTCCTACTGGGCTCCTGGCTAGTGTCTGTCGATTTCTGTTACCATTCCAGATACCACTTTGACTCTGGTTCTTCCGAGGAACGTTGTTCCTCAGTGCCCACAGTTCGTTGCACGTTCCGGCCTGCTCGCGCGTTCGACGGTCGGATCCTTATACTCCCGGGCTACTTCGCGTGTTAGTGTTGTTTAACGTCGATCGACACCAATTGCAATTATCGCATAACAACTTTCCGGTCTTCATAATTATCGGTATTTTCACTTCGCGTCTGGTATTGTTGCATATACCTGAGAAGGCTTCAATTTAGTGTACACATGCACTAAATCACTGCGTCAGGAATAGATGAATATTCACTATAACGATTGAATGACGTTGTCCACAGAACTCACACTTACCTTGCGCATCACGCAATAACTTATCAGATGTGATTGGAAACACGTCCACCACTACCTGATAATCTTCTACATCTTCAATTAAAAATAACCACACGAAAATAAAGGACTACCAGGTTTTTTTAACGAAGCAATTTCATTCTCCAAGGCGGCAGCGGTGTTGATGGAGAAAACACCATCAATGCGTATACATAATCGTGGAGATTTCCGGCGTATTCCACAACATAAAGCGGCACTAAATTTCAAACTTCGTCCAAAACTCATGACATATCAAAAGTTTATTGAACAGGCGGCATCAGAGAGAATGAGGATCAAATAATCAAACAAACGGGGAAAGTGGTCTTCAGGTCAGACTTCGACAATAATGTCGTTTGCCGATAGGGTGTTTGAAGGCCGAAACGGGTCGAAAACGGCCATTTAGGCGCAGGGGGATTTTCCAAATTCTTCATGAAATCTTAAAATGCATATTACGGGACAAATATATAGATGTAATCGAATATACTAGTGGTGTTGCAATGAGAAAAATCAGGTGTACCTGAAAATTGTCCACATTCGCACTTTTCTGAAAAAAATGTCACCATTTCCTTCGATAAAAGCACAATGTTGGCTTTCCTAACCAATTCTGCGTTCTGAAAATACTTCCATCGGAATTTTCGTGGTGGAATACATATTCCCATCTCGCAGAAACGCCCTATTTTGCGCGGTTTTGGAGATAGAATAGAGTTTGTAATTTTCGACCACGTTGTGTTCAAATTGCATTGTACACGAAATATCACATTAATTCCTAATGAAGACTGTGTCGCCAAGGTTGTTGCTTAATTACATATCAGAATTATATGTTCCGCCTGTTGCCTTGATAGTATTTCTGGTTGGAAACGGTCTACGTTATCACCTGGTTGTTTCCACCTACGGTGTGGTGTAAACATGCGTAACATGTCCCATCCTATCATGAATAACGTGCGTATTGTTTTGTTTGTTGCTTATTGATCATGCCTTAATCCAGCTGGCCATGTGTACGCGAGTTAATGCTCACTTATCCGACGAATAATGACCAAGTTTGATGCTCGTTAGTTATCCCACGAAAACATTGATTCCCACTTCTAACGTTTCAGCTGCAACCCTTCTATATTCGGAACATGGATGCTTACGATTCCAATGACAGTTGGTCTACATTTTCGCCGGCTGCACACTTCACTGACGGCTGCCGGTATGTTATCTCACTTTTTGCCGGAACTGACGGATACCTTTATAATTCATCCTGAACCATCCCAATGCAAGTTTATTTCGACTTTTTCAGTGTTCATCTTTACAACGTTGTTGATAGCTTGGGTCAACTGGACGGAGCAATTGCTAGCGTGAATATATGCGGCATACTTAGGCTTTGATCATGGCTTAAGTTAACTGCACGTGGCAACTGCTATTGCTCTATCCCGTCTGTTACCAAGGCAGACCGCCACGAACTCCTTATGCGTCCCCATTTCAATGCCACCAATAGTGCCGCTTACACAGTTCACTACTCTATTGCCCAGCATCCGAAGACATGTCCGGGTTAATTTATTTCGTTCCTTTGCTTCCAGCCGAAAAGCACAATCATCACTGACTAATGGGGAAGCGACAGAGCTCTGGATGAAATCGCTTATTACGAACACTGGACAGTCAAACATTCAGAAAATTTCTTGGATCTCCAGATTTGCGTGATCCACACACAGAATATAGCTAACCTTTGGTCCTTTGCTAAGAAGCATTTTCTCTCTGTATCTGGATCACACGGCAGTTTCAGTCACATCTTTATATCATGTGGGGAAAACAAAATCCTGGAAACGTGAGTGGCAAACTGCTGTTCACCTTGTCTCTTACTGACTTGCTATGAATTATAAAACATGCATCGGCATTTTTGCACGCGTTTGTCATTCCGATTCATGCGTACTGCTTTGATATTGGTAGCTGCTCCGTTCAGTAGGCATTATGCGTCCAGTCGAATTAAGCTATTATCAACGCCTAAGTATGCTACGTACATTCACGCTAGCAACTGCTCCGTCCAGTTGACGTGAGCTATTGTAGCCGCCTGGAGAGTTCGCTGGCCTGCCCGCGGTATGATGTGTAAACTAGTTCCGAAACTCAGAGTTGCATACTGTACCCAGGTTATTGAGAAAATTCGCATGATGCATGTTGTCAGTTTTCTGTCTGCATGCCATTTGAGTACGCCGCGAACCCGAACACACACGCGCGTCACATACTTCCGGTTTGTTTGCTCGTCGACGATGAGGTATCAGTCAGTCTCGTGTAACAAAGCTCTACGAAATTAAATTCCTTTACTTTCCTAGCCGAACTTCTTTACGGCCAACCACAACATTTGCCTGGGGACTATTTCTCCATCACCAAAGGTCACTCCAAATACGATGACGATTTCGTCAAACAGCGTGCCGTCCAGATGCATCCTTTCCATCCGCCGGACACCCGGTAGCAAACCCGCTAGGTTTCTATCCCGAACGTCCTCCATCAATGTACTCACGTCTTTGTAGGCATGGATAGGCAGCGACGCCCCTCGAACGCCCATATGAAGGATCTTTTTAGCCGCTGCGAAGAAGAGGCCGGGTGTATATCATAGATCGCTTAAACAGACGAGAAACCGTCTCAATCGATCGCCTCAAGCCCGCCTACTATGACTTACCCGACACGTCCACGCAGTCGGTTTCTTCCTCGTCTAAGTCTCCCATCGGCAGCGCTGTTGAGTTGATCCTCGAACCTCCGACACATACGTCCCAGCCATAGATCACTACTCTTTATGAATGCAAACTACACCGGCCGAAGCGCTTAGTAGAAGGGTAGGATTATAGGCACCAACAATCACAAAACAAAAACCACATCAAAAAGTTTTCAAAACCAAAAAATTGGGTGATTTTGTCTATGCCATTTATTCAAACATTGGTTTATTGCTGCGTAATTTGGTTGAGTACGTCATTTATCGTTGTATCTATCCTCAGCCGATTTCGTTTCATTTTCTGTCGCATGTTTTATTCGACGCCGCCATGATGCATGTGGCACCACCGATCGCAACCATCTCCAACCCCGTACTCGACGTCGATCGCGAAAGTTCATTGGATAACCAGAAAACATGGTTGCAACTCGGATCTTTAAGGAAGCCACACGAGAGCTTGACACTACTGACCCCTTCGAGAGTAGTTACCAAGGCGTTACTTTAAGCTTGTCAGCCAGTGCAAGATCACCGTATTGCTGTTTTCCTAGTCTCGCTAGGTTCATAGAGCAGACCTGTTGTATTTCGTGAAATAACTGGTCTATGGACATTCCATGTGTCACGTCAGGTAAGGTTTCGTTATTTTGCGATTGTTTTTGTGTTCCTCCAAACATTGGATCCAATATGCTGTGAGAAATGATATTTTTGATAGTCACATTCACTTGTACATTTTATGATTTTGGCTTATCGCCAACTTTGGTTTTAGTGAAGCTATTCCACTTGTAATACCCGTCCCGGGGCTAAAATCACAAACTCGCTCCTTGCTCCGCTAGCTTGACGTGCTTCCTCTATTTTCCAGGGTCGATACAAATACACGAGGGACAACGCGCTGAGTCCTTGCTTTTCATTCTCGATCGGTTTTCGAAAATGACTGCAGGACCAGTTCCAACAATTAGTGAGCCCGTAATTTTCTAACATTTCGCTACAGTCGTCCTTTGCGTCCACGAAAGCTAGCCGTAGACAATGATTTCTTCGGTTATCGTGGCTAAAAAAA
>LUCH01007803.1:0-13231 GCA_013368495.1 Paragonimus heterotremus | reverse complement strand
GCACTCTGCATTATTAAACGGCCTCCTGGAACTTGGTTTGGAGACGATAATCGTCATGACCAATACAGATGTAAACTCATGATGCTTTGTGCAGCTTACTGTGCTCATAGACTACGACCATGTAGCTATATCATACGCCCAAAATTATAGAAACATTTTTCGTCACCGAACCAATACGTTTGGGACTTAATCGGTGTATTTTAACTTTCCCATTAACGCTGATTATTTACTACTGATATACTGTAGATACTTTGACTAAAAAATCAATTTTCAAATTTTCAAGAATATTTGAAAAACGAGGATTTGCGCCAAACCGACCGTTGTGCATTTCGAACGAACTTCGAACCGAATCTCGAAAAAACAGGTAATTGCCTTATGAATAGCTTAGTCCCCATGTTTTAACAATGTTTCAGTCGACAGGAATACAATAACGTTTTCCAGTTTTATAACATTCAAATTTTAGTAAAACCATATGCTTCCACATGTGTGAGATATTTTTCCATTATGTTCTACCATCAATTTTCCGAAATGACATGGTATGAAACTTTCGGTTATCTTTTTCATCAATCCCCGTGCCACTGAACTACCGCACATTCTTAGCTTACTTCTTCAAAGGATTAAAACAAAATGATGTCGTAGCTACAGAATTCTAGGCTTTAATAAACCGCAAAATTCCACAAAATTACAATAAAATTGGTGACAAAAGAAAATTCATTAACTGTCGATTACACGCAGCCTGATTGGGGTAGTTGGAGCTCTTCAGCAGCTGACATTGCTGGCACGCCAGTACATAATTGTTGACGCTTTTCTTAATTCCCGGCCAGTATGCCCTTTGCCTCAACGTCTCATAAGCTTGATGACATCCCGTATGAGCCAACTGATGACATTCCTTCACAATTGCCTCTCTCAACCTCGTCGGTATAGCAGACACACTTATTCCATCTCGCAGTCGGCGCGTTAGAATTCCCGCACAATTCAACCGCAATTCCGACCACTGCGTTCTGAAGGATGTCATCTTCGGAATTTCCTCGCTCTCTGGTTGTTCTCCCGATAGAAGTTGATGAATCACCGTTCGGATTGTCGAGTCCGCCCTCTGTACTGCCTGTAACCTCCCGGGGTCAGTCTCCAGTTCAATGCTGTTGTCTCCGATCGCATCCTTGTGAACTTCATTCATGTGCTGCGTTCAGGAAAGCAGATTGGGAACATAGTTCTCTCTTCCAGCTACATGGCGAATTGTGAAGTCATACTCCTGCAATCGCAATGCCCAACGAGCCAGTTTTTCTCTGGGATCCTTCACCGACTTAATTCACCCCAACGCCTTGTGATCAGTCTTCACATGGAAACGTCGGCCGAGCAAATAGGGCCTCTATTTTTCCAATGCCCACACGATCGCCGAACACTCCTTCTCTGTCGTTGAGTAATTTCGTTCAGCAGGAGTTAATACTCGACTAGCATATTCCACAATACCGCCTTCTTGCCTCAGTACAGCTCCGATTCCCACATCGCTCCCATCCGTCGCAGCAACGAAGCTCTGTTCAGTCACCGGCAACTTCAGAGTCAACTGTCCTTCCTTCATCAATTGTTGGATCGCGACGAACGCCTGATTGGCCTTATCTGTCCAATGGAATTTGCAATCCTTCTTCAGAATTTCCTACAACGGGCTGGCCAATTCTTTGAAGTTCTTGATGAAAAAGCTATAGAACCCGAAACGACCAAGAAACTGTTGCAACGTCCTCTTTGATTTAGGCACCGTAATGGCCTCAACCGTAAGCAGTTTCTCAGGAATTAGTTGGACTTCGCCCTGACCGACCTTGTGACCGAGTAGTATTACCGTTCGTTCCGCCAGTTGACACTTTGAACTGTTGATTCGTAAGCCGGCCTGTTCAATCTTCTGCAACACAGCTGAAACGTGTCCGCTAAGCGCTGTCTCATTCCCACTGTAGATGACGATATTGTCTCCAAAGACGACAGTATCGTTCAATCCCTCCAGCACCTTCAACATCTGTCGTCTGAACGTGAACGGGGCGCCTGACAGTCCGAACGGCATACGTTTGAAACGATATTGCTTTTCTCCAACTGTGAACGCCGTTTTGTCTCGGTCCGATTGCTTGATTGGAACCTGCCAATATCCAGACTGTAAATACCTTGGCGTTCTGCAGCCTGTCGAAAACTTCTGCCACCGCTGGGACTGCTACGACTTTATTAATTGTAATCTCATTGAGTCTCCTGAAGTCAACACAAAATCGAAATTTACTACTGGGCTTCCTCACCAACAGAACAGTAGTGTTGAACAAGCTATCAGCCCCCTCAATGATGTCCTCCTTCAGCATTTCCTTCACTTGTCGCCCGATTTCCGGCTGCAAGTGAACGGGAGTCCTCCTGGGCCTGAATTATCGAAATTGGTCTGGCCTGATGGGGATTTCATGTTCAATCCATTCACAGTATCCATATTGCTTTTGGTCCGTGGTGAACAGCTTTCGGAATTTCCATATCACTTCATTAAGCAACCGAATGCCGCAGGCTGGTATTGCTCCGGGTGCATTCGCTTCAAGTTGTCCAAGCTGAGGTTTGCATTTTCTCGCCAATGGAACCATTCCATATTCTGTTACGAGTTTACCATGCTTCAAATCAATCACAGCTTCAGCGCGTTCAAGAAAATCCGCTCTCAATATAGTCTGGCGTGCGTCGGGAGAAATGACAAAAGACTGCTTGACTACGTGATCATCGATTCCGACATCATACTCCGCAACGCCGGTAACTCTGAGTGTAAACCCACCGACTGTTTGAACGACCATCGCACACGGCTGAACAGTTTATTTCGGTATCGGTCTAATCAGTGAAATCGCAGCCCCAGTGTCAATCAAACAGCATTCCGAACTACCATTGACTTCCATCCTCGCCTGAACTGCCGTCTTATCAACCGCCCCTATTATCGGATCACCCTTCCCAGACAAAAAACAATCAGCAGTACGTTTATTTACATAGGAACTTTTCTCGCCCCGCGGGCAAAATTTTCGTCAGCGTCCACGTCTTCCGCATTGATAGCAGACGCCACCACATTTCTGCTCCCTCTTCATCTTCAACGCGGCCACTCCTTGAGTCAACTTTTCCACTGCGGTTCGCAGGTCATTCATTCCACTTGGTTCGTTCATCTTCAACTCGCTGACTGTCGGGGAGTTGTCCGCCATTAGTTGTCCAGTCGCATCAGCCAGCTGTTCTAACGTCATCGGATGTGCGATGAGGGCCACCCTGAGCTGATCCCGTACTGCTGGTGGCATTCCGTCCAAGAACCGTTCTGTCAGCATGCGTTGTTCCGAATCCTAGTCCAAATGTGTCAAGGCATTTAACAGCGCTGCTTGCAGTGACACTGCATACACAAGAGCGTCGCCTCGTGGTCGAAGCCGGGCGCCCCTGAACCGCCTCATTGCCTCCTGGCAACAGACTGGGCGGCCGAACCCGGCAACCAGCGCCTCCTTCTCGGCGGCCCACTCCAGCTTCGCGGGGCCTCTTCGCGCCGCCTTCAGAACCGCCAACGTCGCCCGATCGGTCTTGACTCCGCCTGTTTCAGCCACGTCCTTCAAGTCCTCCAGGACGCTCCGAACGTCCCCACGTTCGAACGGCTGCGGCCATGGGATCTTCACCCTCCAATGCTGAGCACGGCTCCAATTGTTGTGATCCAAAAACTCGGATGGCACAGGGGTTGTTTATTCGACAAAACAATACATGGGTTAAGCACTTGAACAAAATCAGACACAAGCCCACTCATCAGCGCGCGGTATTCGGCCTCAGACTGTCTCGGCTGTCATAGACGTCAACGCTCAGTTCCATTAAGTGACAGGGACCATTATGGGCGGTGCTGCGCC
This sequence comes from Paragonimus heterotremus, assembly GCA_013368495.1. NCBI lineage: Eukaryota > Metazoa > Platyhelminthes > Trematoda > Plagiorchiida > Troglotrematidae > Paragonimus > Paragonimus heterotremus. The sequence continues at coordinate 9,368 of LUCH01007803.1, read as the reverse complement.
TTGATGACCCCTCTTGCATTCTTCCTGTGACTTGTACGGTGACAAAATATATGCTCTGTACTGTAGAACAAGTCAGGTTGAGAGCAAGATGTGTATTCACCACACCACACACAAGATCTCATCTAGTCTGTTATGTATACTACAGATATAGTTCAATGTTGAACGATCTGATTGGCCAGTGCAGATAAGGCGTACACGATTGGCTGCACTCCACCATATCCCTCCCTCTTTAAAGAATCTTAGGTATTATTCGCTTTCGTAGAACGAGCTCGTTCTCTTCAGTTGAACTTGATTCAGCTGCTCCGGAACTTGTGTTCATCGTTTCCTGCTTTCGTAGGTGCACTCTGTATCTCCTTGATGTTCCGTTATTTGTACGCACAACATTAGAACGCTCACCGTTTCGTCCTTCCACAATCCATGGGGCCCATCTGTCACAGCCCATACCGGACGGCTGAATCCAAACAGCATCCACTTCGTCCACTCTTGACAGCTCATGAGACCTTTTGTTATGCACTTGTCTTTCTCGTTCCATTCGTTGTTTCAAACGTCTTCTTACGGTGTCCCACGTGATAGTTTGTAGGGCTAGACGATCTTCAACTTGTGGTATTCGAGTTCTCGTTGTTCTTCGCATGAGCCGTTTAGTCGGACTCAAATCTATGTCTGCTGACGAGGTGTTTTTGTGTTTTAGCAGTGCCAGATAGGCCTCCTCTTTGTTTGTTAAACATTTCTTCATTGTTTTCTTTGCCCCCTTCACAGCAGATTTCGCTTTACCATCAGACTGACTGTGGTGTGGACTGGAGACTTCGTGTTTTTGTAAACCGCCACTTTTCGGCAAACTCCGCAAACTTTTGTGCTGAAAATTGTGGACCACTGTCTGATCTCACACATTCTGGAATGCCATATCTTGCGAATTGAGCTTTCACCCTGCCGACTGTCTCCTCAGCTGATGTAGCATTTAACTTCTCAATTTCAAACAAATCACCGAAATAGTCCAACATAAGTAGATATGACTTGTCTGCATGCGAGAATAGACCAACCGCTACGTGTTCCCGAGGGCGTTTGCGGACCGAGCGACACGCCGTGGGTTCCTTTGGCTGTCGAATCCCGTACTGCTTGCAGACAGTACCAGTTGAAACAAAGTCCTTGATATGACCAGTCATGCCTGACCAGTATACAGTATCCTTAACGCGTCTCGTACAACTGCGCACACCGAGGTGCGGAAGATGTGTTTCTTGCATAGTGAGTTTTCTGGCAGCTAGCGGAATAACCAAACGTTCTCCACGGAACACGAGACTGTTTTATGTGGTCAACTCATCCCGGACCTTGAAATAAGGACGAATGATTTCACTCACTTGTCGTGCGTTGTCGGGCCAGCCGTTTATGTTTTGCTCCTCGAGCTTCCCCATCTCTTTGTCATCGGCAAAAGTCTGCCTTATTCGTGGTAACCGCGAGTCTGATTCCGCGAGCGTTAGGTATACTTGTCCATATCCGGTGCAGTTGTCTTCTTCTGTTGCCAGTGGGGCTCGTGATAGTGTATCCACCGGTACTATGCCCTTACCAGTAATGTATCCGATCTCGAAATTGTGCTTCTGTAGACGTACCAACATTGCCTGCAAACGGCGTGGCGCCTCGTCCAGAGGTTTTTTTTACGATAGTTGTCAATGGTTTATGGTCGGTTTGGACGAGTTTTTCTTCCAATGTGTAATCGTTGAATTTTTTCATAGCAGAGACTACCACCAACAGTTCCTTTTCGATTTGTGCGTATCGAGTCCCGGCACTACTCATGGTTCGACTTCGGAAATCAATCGGCTGTCCGTTCTGCATAAGAACTGCTCCAATCCCAATTTGGCTGCTGTCACATTGTATCACTAACGACAGACGTGAATCATAGTAACGTAATACAGGAGCTTTTACGATAAATTGTTTGATAACTTTCTACGCTCGTTCCTGTTCCTCTCCCCACACCCATGGCGTATCCCTGTGGGTCAGTAGCATGATGGGCTTCATGATTTGAGCTAAACAGGGCAGAAATTGACTCGAATAGTTAATCATTCCGTCAAAACCAGCAACACCTTTCACATCAGTAAGGTGTGTCATATTCACTGTTGCACAGATTTTTGCCGGATCAGGCTTGATTCCTTCTCTGGATAAAACGTGCCCATGGAAAGTAATCTCGTTGGTGCAATATGCAATTTTCTCTTGTTTGAGCTTGATGCCGGCCCATTGGCATCTGGCTAGAAAGAGTTCTAGATTTTTGTCGTGTTCGACTTTGGTACGACCGCGGATCAAAACATCATCAGCTGTGTATATGATATTAGGTAGGTTCTCGATTGCTTGGATTAGTCGTTTTCGGAATATTTCACTGGAGACTTTCAATCCGAACGGTAGACGAAGCCAACGGAATCGACCAAAAGTTGTCCCGGATGTCCTTAACAAACTGGACCGTTCGTCCAGTTTTACATGCCAGAAAGCAGAGGACAAATCTACCGTGGTAAAAAACATGCGCCAGTTAGCTGAGGAAGGATGTCTTCCAATAAAGGGAGTCGAAAATGGTCCCTTCTTAATGCTGCGTTTAATGGTTTCGGGTCGATGCAAATTCTCAGTTCGCCGGACCTCTCGCTGACTATAACGACCAGTCATCTAGGTCTTCGTCTGACTCACACGGAAATGTGTTAATGCAACGAGTGGCCTACTCTCCAAAGGCATGTCGAAACATCGCCATTTGAAACTTCTTCTCGGCGGACGACAGTCTTGAAATTGCAACTTCCACAATTTCCATCTTCCTGGAAGTCCTTGATCCTCATTCATGTTTAGCTGGGGCGTTGATCAGATATTCAATACCGCCAATGGGCTCATACCCATCCAGCCCGGGTACTTCATCTCTGTCACCATGTAGAACAAGTCAGGTTCAGAGCAGGATGTGTATTCACTACAACACACACAAGATCTCATCTAGTCTGTTATGGATGCTATAGATATAGGTCAATATCGAACGACCTGATTGGCCAGTGCAGATATGGCGTACATGATTGGCTGCACTCCACCACATGCACCTACTACTGAATACCGCGGTATGAGTAGTATATTACAATCGCCCATTTTTGCTGCACTTGTAGTAGCTCCACCCGATTGGTCTAGATTATTAACAACGTCGCAGATCGCAGTTTACATCCACACTAGTAGTTGCTTTAACATGGTTCACTTGAACTATGAAGAACTGCTGGGTATAGATTCACACTAGTGGCTATTCCAAATTGATTCACTTGAGCTATGAATAACGTATCAGAGTGCAATATGAGTTCAAACTAGTAGCTGCTCCACCCGATTGACTTAGACTATGATCAGCGTCTGGGTATGCAGTATATGTTCGCACTAGTAGTCGCTCCTTCAGAACCAATTTTACCATGAACAACTTTTGGAACGAACACATGCGGGAAGTGATGAAAAACTTGTATTTTAGACGGTTGAGATACATGGTAGTCATCTTCTTGGATTCCGTTGGTTATCATGAGAATTAGAATGTCCTTCTGCACCGCGATAGATACTTGGTGTTATAAACATCATAGTGTGACTGGCCGAGATGTTATCCACAGGCAAATTGATTTCATCTGTTTCCACATATTGCTCCTTGTGAACGCCACGCAATCTCAATCAGGTTAGAAAAACAGTGTAGTAAAATGGGTAGAATTTACTTCTGAAGAGTCTTGGTGATAGAATCGGGCTTGACGCACTGTTTTTACGCCGTTCCATATACACCGGAGGTGGAAACAATCATATGATGGCGTCATTTCCAACCATTTCTAAGAGCAACGTTTCATCGACCAGTATCTACGTGGAATCTTGGAAACAAAGAGAAATATTGTGAATACCGTATAGACAAAGAAGCTAGAAATGTTGTCATACATGTTTCACCATCAAATGTATTAGTGTTCTTGTTGAAATGCAATAACAACACTTTGTGGTCGTTTATTTCCATTTCGATCATATCTTCAAGACGCCGCAAAATAAAACACTCTCAGGCTATAGGATGACGTATTTCACCTCAAAAATTGCAATGATCGCATTTATGGAACTTGAAAGGTGAGCTAACACTAATAACGAGATATTTTCGCGAAAATGGTGGGAAAACGTTTCATCATCAAGCCAATACTTTTGGGACATATTCAATGTATCCCCATTTTTCCATAAACGGCGCTTATTTACAATTGATGAACTGTAGATACTTTGCCTGAAATTCCGATTTGAAAATTTGAAAAAGTGTTTAAAATCTAGAATTTGCGCCAAGAGGACTGTTTTGCCTTTTGAACGACCTTCAAGGCGAATCCCGTGCCACGGATTATTTCCGTTCATTGAGTTTCGGACTGAAGTGTGTGAAAGCCTTCGATGATTTTTTCACTTCACGGGATAACGTTTTATGTTAGGTCGATGGTTGCAAGTCACGGCTTTTCTCGATTGCGCCTGAGATCTGAACTTATCGAAGAAGCTCAGTCTTATGTCAGGTCTGCTCTTCTGACTGTTTAGATTCTGGGAGTTCACCCTGTTCACGCCAATGTCCGCGGGACTGAGCAGAGGTGTGCATGAATTGTTGGAGATCTTCATAATGGTGATCGTTAGTATTTGGTGGCCTCTCTGTCTTTGGTATTCCAGGAAGAGGAGTGTTAGTGTAAAAAGCTGTGCAGGATAGGGTTTTGCACGTAACCCACGAACTGTTTTTGGCGCACGCCTCTTAACGATTTCCAAAATAAGATTGTCCTTCTGTTAGAAAGAACACCAAATAACGATTCTTTGCACAAGTTAAGAACGAATAAATCTACTGTAGAGGTTGTTGATACATGACCGCTAGAATTTCCCGAACATACGCCTTAGAAGAGCCAATGAGCTATACGCTTTCTTGGCGCCTGCCTCAGTATCGGTGGTACTCGAAAGTTTATGTTGCATAACAGTGCCGTTGTCTTTCTCTGTCAGGAGCGGTTCACGTTCAAGGGAATGAGGGAACTTTTGCTAATGCTTGATATGTATAACTTTGCGCTTGTTAACAATGAACTCGATGAAATTTTTTTGAACCATTTATAGGGGACATTCTTATGAACTTTTTAGGCGCTCTCGTCGGAGCCAGTACGGAACATACGTCAGATTTTGATATCGTCAGCAAACGGCCTACGTGGAGACGATACTTCAGAAGGCAGGTCGTTGGTGCAGGTGGTAGAAATTGGTGGCCCAGGATGGGGCCATGTTGGACTCTGCTGAGGCTGAGTATGGCAGAGAATGAGGATGAATTTAACCCCATGCGATGGGAACGGCTTGAAAGTTAATAGTCGAGCCAACGTTGACGGTTACCCTTGAGACCACAGCGACGGAACGTGTCCAGTAGAACAGGATAATTCAAAGCGGGTCAAAAGCAATGACAAAGTCAAGGTAGATGGCGTTAACTCCCTACCATCTGTCAGCAACAGAGGTCCAGTTGTTGACACTTAACAGCAAGTTCGTAATAAATGAACGGTCAAGGAGGAAGCCGTGTTGCTTGCTGCAGAAGACAGCTTGCGGTGAAAGATATGTGGATGGTTAATTGTGAACTAACGCTCAAAGGACCTTAGACACTCAGAATACAAAGGCAACATGGCGGTGTTTGCTATGCTGGATGCAGTGCCCGCTTTGAAAACAGAACTGACGCTAGCCGATTTCTAACTCTCCAGCACCACCCATACAGCAATAGACTGTGCAAACAAGATGCATAGCGGGACAGCTAATTGTGGAACCTCATGATCAAGGACCAAAGAAGATATACAGTACGGCCCAGGAAATGTGAGTTTTACTTTCCGAGGTTTCGTTGACACAGCATCCACTGTGGTATCTATTGTAGAGGTCTTTCCAGGAATGCCGACATTTTTGGCCGAGAAGCCGTTCTGCACGTTGTTTATAAACGAGGCGCTGTAGGAAGTAACCAGGACTTTATAAAGTCAACCACCTCGGCTGGTAAGCATTAGCGGACCGGTTAGCTGGGCCACACCGGCTTTAGCTTTACAGGGTTTTGGGGCGAACCTATACGAGGCTTCGAGATCACCAGCGCAGCGCTAAGTTAGGCTTATCTAGAAATCCATCCGACCTTCCCCGACTAGTTTAGTACATACGCTTCGAGGTCGATTTTAGGTATCAGATCATCCGGATTCCTTGACGTTGTGGACCTGGCACACGCCGAACGTTCGGCGTCGATTATCTCTAACGTTCGGGACCGCAATGGTTGTTGCGGTTTCGGATGGGCTGTACAGTAAAATGGTGATGAACAATTTGTAGCTTTGCGAATGGTATTAGTAAAATCGTCGCACAACTCATTAGCAGGCAATGGTGAGTAAAGTTTGTCCTGCGAGGCATCAGTCAGTTATGCTTTATGTGCATCCACCCTACTTCTTCAGGAGTTCCTTTCTGGAACGTATGGTTTGATAGTAAGTGGGGCATTATAGACGGAGTCAAAGGTCACTATAGCCTGATCGCTGAAGCCTGGCGGGGCGTCCACTAATAAGTTGTCAAACATTGCTACCACACCAGTAAAGGCGTAATCCAGTCGGGAAGGGGCGTGGTCCTCACGACATCTCGTATTGTCCGTCACAGGTTCCGTAGGGCCAGCATCTCCAGCTGTCACCAGAGATGTTGCAGACGTTGCTTTAACTTGTTTGTTGTATGAATAATATTAGAAGTCAACTTGTGGCAGGTTAAATTCTCCAATTATTAAGATATGTGAGTATCCTAAGGACGGGGTACAGTTGAGCCCGGAAAGGATTGCCGCGTAACAGTCGGAGCAAAGGCCCGAAGACCGGTGAGGTGCAACAGCTAACAATCTGGCAAACTTGAACAGCGAAATGCAGCACCAAACGGATTCAGGAATTGTAGGGAACCTTTGATGAGACAAGGAAATGGTCCGGCAGCAGCGATAGTCAAAAAGGCCAAGACCGCCTCACCTACCCACTATTCCATCACGTCGAAAGAGAAACATGCCTTTCTGAAATAAGGCATTACATGTATACGTCACCACCTGGCACCTATTATCCAGATGTGTCCTTCACTTATACGACGAAGTAGAAGTGTGACTTAACAAATTCAACGTAGAAACATAAATGGGGTACACGAAATTTTTCGGAAATTCTACCCGAACAAGATTTACACATAGAACGTTCTTCGTCTTGTCTACCGGCTTTTCAGTACACAAATGATACCTCTCCAGAAGATGCTTCGTGCCGATATTCGCCCAAACTTGCGCATATTTACAGTGAACGTTCCACGTGAAACGTGCAAAACCATTGGGTTTACACGGTTCAGCGGCGTTCACGTCAACCGTACAATGGAACATGTGGAGTAATATCATGAGACTTTATATACATCATCCCTGAAACTTCGTCGGGTAACAATTTTCGTAATGAAAAATGGCCGCAATCCTGGAGATGGTTTTACAGGGTTATGTGCGGTTCACTGCCGTGTGAATAGTGACGGATATCACAAAATGACGCCTAAAGCCGGATTCGCATAATTGGAACGCAAACAGCTTTTGTCTACTCTCGAAAGAAATTAAACTGTCAGGCCACCAGCCGACAGGTCTTTCCTTCCGAACAGAACTGAACTACTGAGCTACCAGAATCTGGCTTGCCCAATGTAATTTACTTATAATTATTTTCACGCTGTCCATGGTACTAGATGTAAACCCTAGGAGTGACGCTGCAATCTGGTATTCACGTTTGCCAATCCGGCTAACAGGCATCCACTAGGTCCTGCTTAAGACGGACCGATTGCAAGGAGGTATATTAAAGCCCTAAACTTGAACTTGTTAACTAATCGCTGAAACCACCCAAACCACTCAGATTCCTTCGATTATCGTTGAAAAAGTCTGCTAAGTATTTCCATATTTCACAAACCCGAACCATTCAACACACTTTGCGGTGGATCTAAACAAATAGTCGTCAAGGTGCGCCGGTCGAGAGTTCCAGTATACCGAATGCAGCATTCAATAAATACAATCTGTCATGCTGTTTCTAAATGATCTAGAAGACCACAACTGAGATAATTCCGATGACAGATAAATAAGGAAATTTACTGCAATAGCCGGTTGGTTCAGTTAACTTCTAACTCTCCAAAAATCTGTCTACTGGCGACACTGGACGCGAAGAGAATGCAAGGCTCGCGATCCGAGAACTGAGTGATTTGTATTTATTGATTATTGATTATTTCGATGAGGTTGTTTTAAGCGTTGGCTGTATGTGTGAAACTGAGGAAAATAAAAAGTGTAAATAACAATGAGAATTATGAAATAGAAAATAGCGTACGAAAAGATACAACTTCGTGAGGTCACCGATCGCCGCATACAACAAGAAGCACACAAAAGCGCACGCTTTCAATTTCATCGTTCAGCGGTTTCCTCTGTCAATTTTCAACCAATGAACTCCGAGCAGTTTATTCGTGACCTTCTAAAGTCTGGCTGTTTCATGCGACCTTGAAAGTGAAAACATGCGAACCTGATTTCCCTGGGTTCCTTACCGATTATGTCGGCTATAATTTCTATGAAGATGTCTGCTTCGTGGGAGGCAGAAAAGTCGTCCTCGAATGCAGTTCCAAGGTAATCGAGCTACCATTCTGAGTTGATACCAATTTTTTCCGGACTAATTATCGTACATTTTTCAATTTCAAATTCAGGACTTGATGAAGGCCTGAGCCTGTTGACGTCCTGATGCTTGACTGGTGTGATCCGGAAATTGAGCAGACTGCGTTATTCGTCGATGCGAATGCTTTCTGTAGTGGTCTAGGGGTAGAGATAAAAGAAACGGAACAACTCCAGGTTGCCCTGAACAGCAAGAGCAACTCATTTTTCGACTAGTACAAAGTGGGAAAAAGGTTGTTCCAACATTTGTCTAGCTCTATTTTGAATACGTCTACGCTGGAGGCCTCCACGACCTTTGCATGTCATTTGTTCCACGAGTTGACTACCCGGTTAGTGAAAAAGTTAAACCTAACTGCCAATCGTGATCTTGTTTTCTTGATCATGAAACTATGTCTTCTTAAATCTCTATCCTGACGTATCACAAACAAACATTCCAGATGACTTGTACCAGTGTGGTGGATAGTCTTGTACACTTCAATAAGGTCTCCTCTTACCCGCCGGCGTCCAAGCGAGAATAAGTTCAACGAGCTTAGTCGATCTTGGTAACTTAGACCCTGCATACCCCATACCATACGTGTGGCGAGCTTTTGCACTTTCGTGAGGACAGCTATGTCCTTTTTTAGATACGGTGACCACGCCTGGGCACAATATTCTATGTGGGGTCGAACTATGGCCGAGTATTGTGGAATGAATACCGCTGGACATAGGTTGGCGATCGCAGATTTTA
>LUCH01007802.1:12815-24918 GCA_013368495.1 Paragonimus heterotremus | reverse complement strand
TTTTAGTCATTTTTAGATCCTGATAATTGATAGCACGTCCAAGCATACCGCTTCTTCAGAATGAGTTTAAGTGTACTGAAGCGTAGTTGACTTGCAGGTTTGTTCCGTTTGGGGCCCGATAGCGGTGTAGATTCACCTACGGCTGCAGAAGTTATGGCAGTAAGCTTCTCACAGAGATAATCTACAGAGTTGAGTGGGATGTAGTTCGCCCATGAATGCATTACTTAGTAGCCACGAAGTTTCCCCACATCCATCCGGAGTAGTGAACAGTTTTCTACGGCGACAATGAAATGTGGGGAATTCATACCGCACCTGTTGTGTTCAGCCACGCCTTAAGGCAAAGATAACAGGACCAAAGAATTTATGAGCACTACACACAAGTGTATCCCTTTTAACTGGCAGCGGTTGAACAAGTAAGCAGTCAGCTTCAGCAGAGTTTGTGTCCGGTGAGGAAATTCTGAATGACTGAGCAACATGGGGGACCGTTTTTGTACTACGATGAATAATTGTCTTTCTGTAGGAACTGGGAGTAATGCTCCAATGTTTCACCATGGCAGCAGTGGACCTTGCCAACGATTTGCTGGGATAATCCGGCAACTTTAAAGCTTTATGATCTGTTGTCATAGCGAACGGCGGTCCATGAAGGGACTTACGCAGTCTTCCAACAGCCCGGTATACTTCAAGGGCTACATTTTGGGTCTGAGGATAAACACGTTCGGCTCCAGAGAGACAGCGTGAAATGCACAAAACAGGCCTACCACATTTTTAAGAACCGCACCTTTTCCAGTGACTGATTTTGGCCGAGAACGGTTTCAAAACAGCGATAGTTTGAAGATGTTGGATTGGAGTATGAAGCGTTTTTTAGTTAATAAACCAAGAAAAATTGTTGATAGATAACATACAGAATAAGGAAATAGCAAGTTGGTTGGAATTAGAAGTAAAACTTGAGTAGTACTGGAGTGCCTCCAGAACAGAAACGACACGATGAAGGCTAATCGGTGACGGTTTACTCACTACTAAGGCTAGGCGTTGTATAGGTGGCTTGGGACCAGTGCTATCAGCAATGTAACCAATGTATGAGCAAAAAAAGCCGAAAAATTTCGCTTGAAGTCGGAAAATCATTTCAGCAAAGAAGGAGGCGGTAATCGTGTGTGGGCTTATCACGAGCGTAAACAATACCACCATCTTGGCAGGTTTCGGTGTCATCTAACACTTTACTAATGGTGTTCATGAAATCCTGGAATACAGCGGGCGAAAGGTTGGGACTGAACGTTGGGAACGTGTCAATACAGCCCGAATTGTGTAACAATTACAGTCAAATTACTTGATATTTTATCAAGCTGTATTTTGAGATAAACATCGTTTCAGTCGATTTTTGCAAAGAACTAACGACTGAACAAACGGTGCCGTAAATCCTCGGGTTTTTCTGTCACACACGCACTTTGTAGTAGGCGTGTATTCAACGTTAACCGGTAGTCACCACAAATTCTCTGTATTACCCCATAAGCTCCTAATGGTGCCACTATTTGAGTCTCCTAGTTTAGCGAGTCAACCGGCGATATTGTTTCTTCGTTGCACATGGGCCGTAACTCATTGCACACAGGTTCCCATAAACCAAATAAAATGATTTGTCGCTTGAGAAAAACTGGGTTCTCCGGAGCTTCAAGTATTAGCATTTTCCCTGTGGCTTCAGAACAGTCTGAAATATGTTGCTTAGTGCCAACCCCGTTCACTGACGCCAGTAGAGAAGTGTCGGAATGTAACACTAGTAAAACATTAGGTTCAAAGGTAAAAAGACCTGAGCATGAAACTAGAAATTGACTGTCAGTAGGGCTAGCCTCGGGTGATTTCACCAATACGGTGTAGCAGCCAACAACGGAGAGTGAATAACCAGTAATTCCATGGAGATTGACTTGTGTGGGCTGTTGAACAGCAGCAAGATAAACTGCAGCTAAGTTTGTGTGCTAGACGTGACTCAACAATGAAATTGTGACTTCTATCAGAAGTGGACCCTAGTGTTTCCATAACATGAGGAGTTTCGAGATAAAGTAGATCAAAAGTGGGACTGTCACCTGTCAATGATTGAACTTTCGAGTTAGGATTTGCCGTTAATTGACACAAACATCTGGACTTACATACCGGCGGGATGTGATTCCCTTTGTCACAGCAGAAGAACTTTGCCTATCATCGTGGAAACAAATATCGGGAATGACAGAGCCCACACGATGCGCATTCCATAAATTGTTGTAGAACTGAGTTTGCATTACTGCCCTCCGAAGACTGAACGGATGACCTTGGCGCACAAAAGTCAGTACGCTGTTTGAGTGTGTTATCATATTTCTGTCCTGGAACGTTGCTTTTAGATTTACTGCACAAAACAACCTCAGTGGGCTTTGTAACCTGGTTAACATCCTCATGTTGTTCAAATACTTTACGAACAACCTGGAACATTTCATCCTGATGCCAGAGAAGTTTCTGCCGTAAATCTGACAAGTTAGTACCAGCAATCAGCCGATCACGTAGCTGATCCTACAACTTGGTCCCGTATTCACACTTGAATGTCTACTAATCTTCCGAGCTACGCTCATTATACTCGTAACGTTTATCCATATGCTGGAACGTGAATACTTGCGTCTGTAATTTAGCTGACCTCCCTCAAACTCTCAGCTTGCTGGATAATAGATTTTGATCAAAAAAGACTGTCCTGAAGGCAAGTTCGTTGCTAATGAGTCTCTGAGGCAAAAAATATACAAAGACCTAGGAAGAAGAAAAGGAGAATAATTCGGATATTGACTCCACCGAATTTCCGAACTCTGAGATCAACGCTGCAAAATACATGTGGCGCAACAGTGAAACGACGAAACTTGACTTGGCCTATGGGTACGCACGAATTACGGTTCGGCAGTTTGCAGTAAACACCGTTTAACTTTGCGAGAAAACGTTCGACAAGCGAACGATATTAAGTTTTAGTAGTGCGTCGAAATCAGCGTTCATAAGAAAAACGATTTACCGCACGTGATTTGAGTGCAAGAATGGTTAGCAAAGGAAGGGTGAATAAACGCAGTGAGCACGGTCATCCACTTTCTGTTGCACGCAAGACCGTCGTCACGCACTCAACGCCGACAGTCGCTTCAGCAACATGTTTGAGGAGTCATTCTAGGTCACAGTGGCTGTGATAGAATACAAAGTGCACTGTATATATCCACACATTACTCATGTGAGGTACTCAGAATTTTTGAATGATATCTTCCATTCTAACAATTATGTATGTAAAAGTTCGAGTTAATAAATCTGTATGTTGTCTCTGTTGGATAAAATCGACTATCTCGGTCCAATGTTTAACGTGGATCAATGAGAGTTATCCAGACAGGAAGTGGACTGTCGAGGACCTCAAGCAACCTCCTGTAAATATCTTTCGAATGTTGAACGTGGACGAAGGAGCGAGAAAAAACCTGGGCAAAAGAGAGTTGCGAACAGAAAATAAAGTAAGGCTGAACACCTGACGAACGGTTCAGAAGCATAAAAACTGAACAAACGAGTGAAGTTGGTTAATCCGACTTTACGCAGCAGAACTTTGAAAATAGAGAATGCCGTTGAAGCTCGAATGTTTCTTGGGGTTATTTCGTGCAAAAAGGCATTAATATAGTTGAACGTTATAGTAGCCATCGCATGTTAGGCAAGAGGACGCATTTATTCGAGGTCAGGAGTACTAACAGATGTTGCCTGTCTCTCAACTTTTCTCAGCATACTTCAGTGAGTCCTTCGATCTTCAGAACAGATGCAGTTGCGACTAGTGCACACAACAACCAGGGAAATTTTGACAACAGCTGTATGTTGTATTCATTGAAGCAGCCGAAAGATCAGGCAAACCAAAACATATTAAATAGGCCCAGTGACCCAGTTACAGTGAGCCCCGAGAGTGAAGGTAAACTGGCGGAAGTTTGTTGAGTTTTGTGGGTTCACTACTATAAGTGGCCATCGGGTTAATTTACGTTTAACTTCAAGCGACATTTGTATGTGCATCATACTACTGCAGATCAGAAATATATGCTCCTCTTTGTGGTTGCTGCTAGGTATTTCAGACGCACATTCGTTTACTTGTGGACGATGTCTATTTGTCGGGGAACTGGTGTTCTAAGGTCTAAACGAAACCATTTAATTTGCGGATACATGGAAAAACGTTGGAGGACTTTGTTGTATGTTTAAAGTGAATTACGCACGTATTAATCTAAAAGACTTTGAATTCCAGCTTAATAAGAGGGCACATGCAAAACAGTGGTTAAGATTGTGCTATAGCTAAATTTCCATGACCTAACTGTCAATCGTCATCGCGGGTCACTCGGGAGCTTACGGCTTACCACCGATAACGAAAATGTACAGATAGAAACGCTGCCGGAATATATGCAACCGCTGTAACGAAGCAAATGTTACTCATTGCAGACTGTGCAGAGGATGTTCAGCTGTGCAATCAGTGCTGGCCACTGAAAAGCCGTACGTCCGTCTTGCAAAGACGTGCGAGAGCAATAACTGGCAAAACTAGACTTTCCTTACAGGTTTCATGGAAGCTACGGGCTTGTGTAAGGAGATTTTTCGTTGGTTCGCAAAATGCCGAGGGAAGAAGTGAGATCGGAGATGCTAACAAAATTCCGTCTGGAGATTGACGATGCAAGGCGCGGCGCATCGATTTATTCCGAGTAAGGAAACCGCAGAGAAGGTGCCTGTATTCTACCACATTGTTCACATAATAGTGGATTGTTACGATTAGCTTCCGTATTCAGTGGTGGGAGAGCAATCGGATAGCACTTAAAGCGGAAGCTGTCACACACCTGGAGAATATGTGGCGGCAGGAATGGCAGTGATGGGACACTCTAATGGAAACGCTTGTGTGACGGGGTCTTCACGAGAATCTACGCACTTTGCCTTCAGAGGAGGGACAAGCAATCCGACCTTCAACGTCATTGTTGTTACCGCGGAATTCAATGTAAGAAAAGACAACCACTTGAGGCGCAGGAAGTACCTGTCCGTCTCGATCGGCGGTAAGTCGGTCAGACTACAGTTCAACACAGCTCCTGGTGTTACACTAACCTCCGGTCGCATATGGCGTCTGAACAGGAAACCTACAATTAGAACGAAAACCAAGCGCGTTCGAAGCGCAACCAGCGGTCGGTTGCCCATCATTGTCAAATTCCACCGCAATCAGCTCTTAACGGATCATCATTCAGGAGTACCAACTACGTGACCAGCAATCCTGCCTTGAATCTCCTTGCACAGGATTAGATCAACACACCGCATCTATTTGACAGACTATTACCCCAAATCCGCAACCGCACTCAATCTCAGCAGAGGCTCACGATGATTTCAGAAATCCGTCATCAACTCACAAACGCTCTCCGGCAGCGACATTCGGATGGGTATACAGAAGAACTCGGCTGCTGCGCCTGAATAGGGGCAATCTTCTCTTCGTCTCGAAACAAATTATTTCAATTCAAGTTTCCAGTACTCTACGGTGCGTTGACGATTGTCAGGCAAGAACTGGAGAGTCTTCAGAAATCTGGAATGAATGAACCAACAAACTCTTCTGTGCGGGCTGTCTTCATCATCATGGTCAAGAAGGCAAATAGAACAATGCGGCCCGGTGCATAATACTCCACGGGTTTGAATGATGCCCTCGAGAGGCATCATTATTCCGTGCTAGTACCGGAGGATCTCTACACGAATCCCAATGGCGAGAAATGTATATTTCAAATTGCTAATTGCTAAACAGTCAGAAGAGCTGTTAACAAGTAACATCCACAAAGGATCTTGCCGACTGAACCGCCTGCCACTTGGTGTGAAGGCTACGTCGGCTATCTTCCAACAAGTGATGGGTACGCCTCTCACGGGTATTTTTGGTACGGCTGCCTATCTAGGCGGCATTATAGCCAAGGGTCAAAATGCAGGGAATCGTAGGTAGAAACTGGACCAAACTTTCACTCAGTTGAGTGAACATGACTTCGGACTCTGTGCCCACAAATGCAACTCTGAGATGTACAGCATCAAATACCATGGATTCGTCGTGAATGAACATGGCTAGTGACTTGGCCCAGTCAGCGTGAAAGCCATGAAGAGAATGGCACCTCCAACGGATGAATCAACTCCACGGGTTTTCCTGGGGTTGGTCAGCCACTACAGTTCGTTCCTCCAGAAACTCCATCGAATCCGAACGCCAACAAGTTGTTTGTTCATCACGGATGTCAAATGAGAGTGGTCAAGAGAATGTGAGCAATCTTTTGGCCGCATCAAAACTCTGTTGACTTCAGACCCCCTGCTTACAAACTACGATCCGACGCCACCACTTGCGGCAGCAGACGCGTCCCATTACAGAATCGGTGTTGTGATATCGTGTACGTTTCCAGATAGGAAGGAAAAAGCAATAACGCATGCGGCAGGGTCAGTTACATCCCGTGAACGAAACCACGGCCAGATCGAGAAGGAGACCCTCACTATGATCTCCGCGGTGGGAAAGTTTCACAAGATGTAACACTGGCAATATTTTCCGTTGTTGGCGAATTGCAAACCGTTGCTTGCAGTTTTCGGCTCAAAGAAAGGTATCCCGGTTAACAGGTACAATCGCTTTCGAATAAGGGCGACAATGCTTTCTGCCCATGATCTTACAATAAAGTACACTTCCAAAACCTGCTTCGGTCAAATCGACGCCTTACTCAGACTCATCGGACCACTAGCACCGAACGGAGAGGACGTAGTATACACAGTGGCCAACATGGAGCCTGATGTACACCTCAGTCTCAGCGAGGCTGTCCGAGCACTTTCAATGGCGACGGAGATGATCAAGGGGGCAACCAAACTGGACCCGAATTTTCCACGGGTAGTGACGTTCATCTGCACAACTTCGCCACACACAGACCCCAGTGGTGACTTACGGGAATACTCCCACTGTCGAGAAGCGCTCATGATCGTGAACGGATGTACCATGTTTGCCAAAAGAGTAACAGTCTCGTAAGCTCTCCAACGACAAGTGCTCAGGTAACTCCATTGTGGGCACCCAGGGATCAGTCGAACGGAATAATTAGCGCGCAGTTTTGTCTACTGGCCACCACTAGACGAACAGATTGAGAAACATTGCCAAAAGTGCTCATCGCCTTGTCTGGCTGCGAGAAATTTCGTGAAATGTGATCTGCACCCTTAGCCAGCAGCTTAAAAGCCCTGACAAATGCACCACATAGATTTTGCCGGACCACGCAATGGACAAACGTATCTGGTTACTGTCGGTGCCTACACCAAGTGGTCGGATCTTCACGGTCCACGGCAGCCGAATACAGACAGCAATATGCAGAAGCTATCGAAACTCCCCAGTTGTTTCGGGCCGCTGGAGACGTTTGTCACAAATAACGGTTTTTAGTTCACTTCATTCATCTTTGCAAACTACTGTCAGCGGCTAGGTATCCAACTCAGATGACCTCCAGTTTATCATCCTCAGTGGAACGGACAGGCTGAAAGGTTTGCGGACACCTTGAAGCAAGCGTTGTTGAAGGCCCGTGGAGAGGGTCCCCCGGATAACGTTTTACAGACCTTCTTGATCAATTACTGAACAATCCCAAATCCGGACGTCCAAGGTCGCAAGTGGCCGGCTGAACGAATGTTCAATAAAGAACTGTGAACTTCCTTTGGTATCATGAACCCGCATTTAGACAGGAGGGGAGGACGCAGTGTGAGCACAGATGGACAGTACAATCAAAAACACTGAGCGTATTTACGGCAATTAACGATCGGCGATCCGGTCCGTGTACGCATGCATCCTTCAGCACCGAACTGGAATAGAGGAATAATCGTCCAGCGAAGAGGGTCAATTCTGTAGAAAGTGAAAGCTGACAAAGTTTCATTTATGTGGCAAGCAAACCAAATTCGCCGGAGCCGCGGAGATGCGCTATGCGACCAGGTAGAACCAACCGCGCAACTCAGTGCACTGCCGGACGTCCTCAATTGAAAAAAATGACAAACCGGAACCAAACATTCGACAGAACCGACGCTACAGTTCCCAGATGTTGAGCACATGTATCGCCTGGAGTGGAGACGACGAACGAACAGATGTGATAAACAAGTCAAATCCGTTCATTTCGATTTTCGAAAGCAGTCTTGTGATTGAACCCGACAACCTTCTAAAGGGAGGTGTCTGAAGGTCGACTTTTCCGTCCAAAACAGCCTACGTCCTCGAGAAAAGAATTCAATCTAATCACAATGAGCGAAACTGTTCAGAACAACCGAGAAATAACCTCGGTTATTTTTACCAGTCCGGTCCTTATTCCGCCATACTGATTGATGGCTTGGTGAAATTGACTACTATTTTCGGTGACTGCTCCCCGATTTTCTTATTCCAGAAAGTTTGCAGGTCGCTGTACGTTATAAAAATACACTGTAGTCTTTTTCCTTGTTTTACACCCTGTAAGAGCATAACACAGCTGCTATTCGTACCAGTCTTTTCGTTTGTCATGTGAGCGATGACTGGTACAGTCGTGTCATTTTCGAAACCAAAATGTTTTGTGTTGCATATTGCAAAGAGAAAGATCCGATTTTTGTCAAGCGCATTACTACATAGTTAACGAACCAACGTATTCTTTTGAGGGTTTTCAACACAGAACAGGAGACGGGTGTGAGCAGCCTAAAAGATTGCATGTGAACAACAGCCGCTGTGCATGCCAGGCAAAAGTTCGATCGATTTAGTTTTTTACAGCGATTTAATTAGGCAATAACATTATGATCTTATCGGAAAGGGTCCAACACACTTGTCTGGCGATCAGATTTCTTCGAAATAAGTTACAGCATATCTTCCCGCAACTGTAGCTCAACTATTCTAAATTCCATCGTCGGGTGTAAAAGAAATTACGCGCTCCATTATCACTCACCTTGCTGAAAGTTTCGGATTAGCAGTGTAAAAAAAACTTTTTGCAAAAGTCAGACGACAAATTGGTGAACAACAAAAAACAGGCAGCAGTTCAGAAAATCTAGTGAATCAGATAACATTACTGAATCGTGGTTTTAGGAAACTGGCCTTATGCACTGCCACATTTAATGGGCAACATCCGGTAGATCGATTCCAACGATATAAGCCAAACTACTCAGTAACATGAAACCGGTAATTTCATATAACGGTGATGTAGACCGTCGAATTAATAAGACTATCCTTCAAGCGCATAAACACGCCAGATATGGCGATCAACGTGATTAAATTTCATGCTGTAATACTGCTAAAATATATGATGGAAATGCTCTCTCTGATCAAATGTGGTCTTATCATTCAATGGTGATGCCTGTTGGACGATGATTTTTAGAATTTGGTTATCACAAATGCATCACAAAGTGACCACTAATCCAAAGTTAGTTAGCTCAATGATACCATCATAAACAACTGAATGTAAGTTTTCGTCGGGCAGTTCCACACAAAAAACTTTGTAAATCACGCTGACTTAACTCTAGTAAAGTAAAACCGGCACACTCTGTGTGTACAGCTATGGTGCGCATAAATCGTGATCTTTCGCTGCACGCAGTAAAAGAAAAGACAAACGCAAAACCCCGACAAGCTCTTCACAAGTAGACAATAAATGTTTAAGCGGATACAATGTGAAAAACTGCAAAAAAAACAGAACGTGGTGGACAATAGGGTATGCGCTAGACCCGCGTTAACTAACAGGTTAAGACGTATTCCCTTAACAGCAATCAAAACGTTGTCCCAACAGGCATCAAACTAAAGGCAGCAGGGTTTGGAAGCAAACAGTATAATTCCAGCAATTTCTGGAAACGTGATAAGTAGTTGGCTCCAGGCTAGTCTGCGACCAACGGCAACAACCAGGAGGAAGAAAAGAGAAGCGCGAAGTGGGCCACATTTCACTCGACAGTACTTCAAAACGCGCCAAAGGATTCAGCGATCCAGCGATTTATGCACGGGTTCGAGGCGGAGACCCGAGGGTCCCGGATCCAGTCGGTTCTTCTTGTTCAATGTAAAGCGGGCGTCCGTTGATCTGAAAGGCATTCATGGAAAACAGGGTGTATCACCGCCCTTGGGAATTACAGTAAATATCACAAAACAAGCTAAGGTTACTCGCATAAAAGGTTTTTTAGAGAATGGGAGTCAAGTAATGAACTGAAGTGATCGCTAGAAGCGCTGCCGACGACCTTAGCAGGAAGACTGTTCCAGAAGTCTACAACCATATAGGAAAAGAACTGCTGCCTAAGAAAGATCCGGGGACGGAGCTTGAACAGCTTCCTGTTATGTCCTTGTCGACCGTCATCATTCGCTACAGTGTAAAACTGATCAACGAGGCCCACTCTAAAGAGGAAGAGTGCGAAAATTAAATCACGGCGGAGCCGTCGAAATTCATGCGGGCATAGATCAATAATTTCAAATCGAGACTTGTACGCGACGTTTCTCGGGTCTGTGACTAGTTTGGTAGCCATGCACTGAACACATTCAACGGCTAGCATGTCTTTCTTCAAGCCGGTATACACGACCTGATTAGCGTACTCTAGGAGCGGCCTTATATAGACCCCGTACAGCGTTTGGAACGCTTTCCTGTCTAGGCGGGGAAAAGTGAGCTTAATCATCCTAAGAGAGGTAAACCCTTTTCAGGCTGCCATCTCGTGGTGATGCACAAAAGATAGGTCAGACGACAACCAGATGCCCAGATCTTTCTTCAGATCGACTTTCGTGAGATCCGTTGTGCCGAGTGCACTGTGCACCAAGAAAGCGTTGCCAGAGTCTCCGCCGAGTGACATATGTGCGAACTTATCGTCATTTAGTGAGAGACTCCTAACGTCCGACCAACGCTTAATGACGTCAAGATCAACCTGTAATGCGCCGGGATCTGTGGCATTCCAGATTTTTGGGTCATCGGCATATAGGAGGGCATTGCTGAAAATATTGTCCGGAAAGTCATCGACACAGATCAGAAACAACAGAGGACCTAACACTGGCCCTTGAGGAACTCCCACGGAAATGAAATAGGGAGATGAAAAGTCTGATCCGGTTTTAACCCTTAACGAAAAGAGCGTGGAATCTTCGAGTACGTTAAACAACACTCGGAAAAGTTCGGATTAGACGACCTTGAAGAATGGAGTAGTAGACGAGTAGTTAGGAAAGCGGCAAGTAATCGTTGCGCGCAATTTGTTGTCCGACCGACGAAAGTGGCTCTGAGTTTATATCAAACCTACAATTGCAGGCGTACGCAGAATCATGCGTACGGAACAAACAGTTGGGGAAACGCGGTTGCAGCCGGGATCCTTAGAGAATCCACACGATCGCTGGTCACAACAAAAGCCAAATGTACCAACAATGTTAAACAAGTGCAACCAAAATTATTGTCACGTTTTGTTAATTGATTCAAAAATCAGAGGCAGTTGAAATCCTGGAATTTGTGTGATTTCTGAGACGTTGATTCTCACGTATCGCGCACAGACAAACTTTTGTCCAAAGTTGCGGATGCAGCAAAATTCATCACCATGGTGGCGGGAACGCTGACCTCACCGGGACGGCAACCAAGTGAAGCCCCTTCGTTCCAATGCTTTGTCGCTATGCGCTGAACCTTTATTACTGAGTGTTTTATTTAATGAATGTTATGATAATGAATCAAATGGTTGTATAACGCAATTCACCTCTTCTTGTGGTTCCGACAAACCACGTGGAAGTAACTCAAAGTTTGTTGAGAAGAACCTACAAAGCGCTGTAACTATTTGTCGTGTTCATAGCTACTATCTCCGGGCGCGTTTTTAAGATGATCGCGGCAATACCTTGAAATACGGTCGATAGGATCTTAGTGCACACGTTCTCCTGTTGACAAGTCGTGGCTGCAATGATGAAAGAGTGCTGTTAACAGTCATCGCAAGACACAAGCTGGAATACGAAATGCGATAATTGTTTACAACACAACGAGAGGTATGTGACGAAATTGACTTAAGTTATGATCAGCGTCTGAGTAATCAGTATATGCTTACTCTAGTAGCTGCTCCACCCAATCGACTTAGGCTATTACAACGTCTCAGCACGCAGTATGCGTTCACGCCTAGGGCTGTTCCGACCTAATTCACCTAAGCTATGAAGAACGTTTGGATATGC
>LUCH01007801.1:0-13927 GCA_013368495.1 Paragonimus heterotremus | reverse complement strand
GGTGCTACCCAAATATGTGAAACTGCCCACAGCCTCAAGCGAATTACCTGCAATAAAGAAAGTAGGAGTTGAAATGCCCCAGTCTTGAAGCAACACATTGAACTTTGAAGGTGCGATGCGCATTCCATACAAATTAGCTCGGTCGCTCAACCTGTCCAGCATGGTCTGCATGTTTTCGGCAGGGGGGATAAGCAAGACGATGTCGTCCGCATACTCCAAATCGGTCAGTCTAGCGCCAGGAAGAAGTTCAACTCCAAGCTCATTGGATTCGCGAAGTGCACCCTCCAGAATGTCGTCCATGACAAAATTGAACAGGAAGGGTGAAATTGGACACCCCTGACGAACACCACTAGAAGTGATGAACGCCCGAGACAGTTGTCTGTAAACTCTTACCCTGCTTGCAAAGTGAGCATACAGTGATCTCAATAGGTTCACGTATTTCTCTGGTACTCCCTTGCGAGGGAGACAGCTCCAGAGAACGTTACGAGTAACTGAATCGAAAGCAGCCTTCAGGTCCAAAATGACCACGACCGTCGGTTGCCCATAAGAGTGCCAGTGTTTCAAGATCCGTCGTAAAGTAAAAATATGATCGACGCACCCCTGACCAGATCGGGATCCTGTCTGTTCTTCGCGTATCTGACTTTCTCTGCGCTTAGTGAGCCGACGTAAAATGAGGTCAGTGAGTAACATGGACGCAACAGACACCAAACTGATACCTCTGTGGTTGTCACACAGACTTCGAGCCCCCTTTTTGAAGACGGGAATGACTGTTGATAGGCCCCAATCACGAGGTACCTCTTAAGTCTACAAGATCGTCTGGAGGCGTTTTGTCAGTCCTGATATCAACCTCTCCCCATCATCCTTGAAAAGAGAGGGAGAGAAGAGGTCTGGTCCAGGAGCCTTATTACGCTTCAATAACTTGAGCTCCAGGACCACTTCTGTTTCCGACGGAGGACCGTCTGGAATGCAGTGACTGACCTATCGGGTCCTGACAAATCATTGGTAATTTGGACAGAGTTCCCGCACGAAATATGCCATGTTCTACTCCAGCTGTATCTACCGCTTGCTTGATCGTACTTTCTTGTAACCTTGGGACTTATACACGTAGACTGACCACGTGCCCTAACCTATCAAAGGTTACTTTTCTGCTTTTCGAACAGCTTGCTCTAACTCGCAAAAGAATCTCAACGGGCTAATCATGGAGAGCACCTGTCCAGAACTTTGATGTCAACAAGGCTTTGTTGTTAAATATCCTTAAATGAAAACACTAGCACAGAAGTGATGCAGCTGGAAGCAAGCTAACTGATCATAGGCCTCATCCACGACTTGAGTGGCACCCATATAGGTGGTTTCTACAAACTTTACTTAGTCTTCACAGTCGCGTTTAAGCATTTGTTCAAAAATTCCGTTTCGGACTAGGCGTGTGCGCATTTAAGGATGCTTTTACGAACCTGTTTGTTGCTCTGTCTAAGGCAGCGCCGTTTGCAAAGAGACGGCGTTTGGTCGCCATCAATAACCTCATGTGGGATTTGGTAGCAATTAGTAAAATGCATTGTCAGCTTCGTGATATTCAAAGAGTGCGGCTGATCTTGCAAACGGCTAGAACAAGCTTTCTGCAAATAGCAAAGTATGTTATTTGTTAAATGTTGTACCAACCTGACTACCGCTCTAGAGAGTACCACTTTTAGTCTGTTCTTCTCTGTGCAAGTGAATTATCATACTTAACGAGTTAATAAACCCCCCTACCTTTCAGCGCAATTGAGACTGGGACTACGGGCCACTCAGTCAAAAACGTTAATCCCCGATTTGGTGGTCACTCTCGTGATTTGCGACATGACATTGTCTTCCTGAACGATTATTCGCCCACAACAGTCCAAATAAACAAGGGACAACTTAAACTGTTTTTGGGTCTGGACATGGGACCTAGCGTGTTGGTCACCATTTACTACGACGAGTTCACTTACCTCAAGAATAACCAAATCCAGTATACGAGCAACGAGCGCTTGCCCCTGGTGCGTTGACCAAAACACCCTTCTTCCGTTGATCATTCTATTAGTACCTCCATTCTTCAGGTCTTTCCGAATTTTCTTCCTATCACTGGAGCCATCAAAGTGATAATGATGGATATAAGAAGTATGATTTTCAGCGCATAAAAGACGACACTGTATTTGAATAGAGCACTTAAAAGACATAATGTACGAGATGCTCTCCGATGTAACTTTCCTTGCACTTTGGTCACACATGAACGTGTAACCACTTTTAAGTATCAGAACAAAGATCTGCGATGTCGAGGTCCAGTGACAAAGTACTGAGACACGGAAACGGTAAACATATACCGGTGATCGTAAATGAAAAATCCTGACGTTAACGACCAACAAAGTGGCCGTGGCGGGAAATCAAAGTGGCTTGGAGCACAGGGATGTCTGACGTCTAATTGCCCTGGTTTCGAAAAGTCGCATAGACTTCGTGAACCTTGATCGTGTACCCAGTTTGGTTGGAATGAGTCGGCGTGGATGAATCATTTTTTCGCCCGGCAATATCAACATGTGCATCTGGTGATTCTGCCCGGGTTTCCAACCAAATCGACATACGTGTGTCGTTCAGTGTAGCAAGTTATCTTTAGTTCTCTCTGTGTACCTCATACTACGACTACAGTCTACCGGCCTATCCTTGTATTCAGGAAGCTGTCAGCCGTGACGGGCGTATAGGAAATATTCTATACACTCGTATCTCCGCCTGGGCGATCTTTTCACGTCTGTCTTTTTAGCGATAAGAAACATCTCTATGAATCTCAAGGGACACATGTGTTGGGCAACTGTAAAATCCGTGTTACTGTATACCCGTGAATCATGGTGAAGAGTGTGAACCGAATTCATATATTCGACCGCCGACGCTTCCGTTCAGTCGTGTGCATCGGTAGCACCAATAGGTGAGCAACGATGAGGCTCATTTGGACAGTCTTTAAAGATTCATAGATTGTGTTGAGTAGATCGTGCACTAAGTATGCTTACCAGCCGTCTCCTTTACCGAATACTCCTTGTTGATAGCGCTGGCAGTTGGCGTGGATACGGTTGCCAGTAATTTAGCCACGGCAGATCGGGTTCGTTCCCACGTCTGGGGTCCTCGTGACACATAAAGTTGGCGGCTGAAGACGTTAGGCGAGGTGGTGACCAAGCGGGCTCAGTATTGTGAATGCTGTAGTGCTTTGGCTGGGTTTCCTGCAAAGTGAACACATTTGGTGTTGCCAAACAGACAAG
The DNA here is from genome assembly GCA_013368495.1 of Paragonimus heterotremus. Lineage (NCBI taxonomy): Eukaryota > Metazoa > Platyhelminthes > Trematoda > Plagiorchiida > Troglotrematidae > Paragonimus > Paragonimus heterotremus. Next base: position 10,670 of record LUCH01007801.1, on the reverse strand, counting down.
CCGGGAGAATGCTGTCTCGTGGATGGCACTCAGCTCTCATTTACGATTCGGTTATTCTTTTGAAGAGTTCGATTTTCAACAAAAGGGTGTCGTCAGTTAAGCCGCACTTTCTTTGTTTCCATTATCTCTAACTAGCAGTTGCATTCTTTCCTCATAGTCCCATGATGGCCAGCCATCACTATAAACCACTTATGTACTGCCGTCACCTGCTGTTATCACTTTGGAAAAACAGGCTAATAATATTGCAAGAACGAACGAATTTAGCGACATCTTATCTGGTACATATTGCAGAAGTAAAAATTACAACATATGCTTAAATTCTTCACTTACGGAGCGTATCTTGTCCATCTGTGGAAAAAACAATCCACGAGTACTACCAAAGTAGTGCTAATCTGATGAACAGTTCCTTTTGCACACACAACGGTGGCTTCAGTCGTTTAGTAGCAATTGCTTTGGCAAAGTGATCTAAACGAATATACCGATGTGTAAAGATGACTGAAAGTTCCCATGGACTGCCACTATCGTGATTTGTCTTCAGCACGTGACGCGCATTGGATGAAGCCAATGTATTGTGTAGGTGACCTTCTGATTCGTCCGTGCGACTCCCACCTGGTTGAATGACGCGGTTGCACACCCTCTTAAGCAAATGCTTTGTCATCCTGACTTGCACCTGTCTTTCCACCACTCCTACCGTTGTGATCGCAAAAGACACTTAGCTTGTGAAGTTGTTTATTGCATGAAATCCCGTACAGGTTATGTTAAAACATGAGACAACGAACGCGTACACTCATTTGCACGGCTGACGTGTATTCACACACGTTGAAAAATAGTACATTGTCATTTGCCTCGGTGTTACATCCCCCATAGTGTGTACACACTATTCCAATAGTCGCTTCTGGTTCATTGACTTGTAGGCGTTAACACTTCTACTCTTGTTCCGGAATGTACGAATTATACTACTCACAAATGAAGCTGCATGTTATACAACACTACGTAGGTGTTACTGCACCCACACAAATACCGGCATACGCAGTGCAAGAGATGGGCGGTCGTTGGCATTCTAGTAGTATCAAAACAGATGTATACTTTGGCCGCTTAGAAAACTCGTTTAGCAACGGAAACTAGTCGCATTTTTAAGATTAGGTTAGCATCATCACCCTTGAAGGGAAGCTGAATGCATGCAGCTTTTAGCTGAGCTAGGTAGACGGTTTGGTTGTTGACTTATGGTTCGCTGAATCTTCTTACAAAGCACTGTGGGTAGCCGCTGGTTTTCAATACATTTTCAGGGTGACGATTTTCTTCGCCGATTATACTAGCTTGAAATTTTCCTAGCTCGACCGAATACAATTCCTACTAAACTGCGTTTGTGCTGAACTAGGACAAAACTATCTCATCGCAATTACTTTCTTGTCCAAGCTGACTTTCGGTAGACTGTGCGTCTTACGATGCTGTCAACTCTGCGTTAGAGCAATACATCCAGAAACGGTAGGTTGTTATCCTTTTCTAACTACGTCGTCGGACCTAGAGGACTTTCCATGGCCACTCCATCAGTTTGTGTCAAAGTCTTCTGAAATTTGTGCTGAACATTGATAGTGCATAGGTATGATATGATGTTCTAATTTGGACGGCGGGGTAGGAAGAGGTATTCCGTCAGGGCTTATAAAATTGCATGAAAGTCGTAGTTTCACTTACAGATACATCAGTTAACAGTGATTCATTATCCGGCGAGACCATCAGTTTTCCGCCAATGTTAACTTCAGACAACAAGTCGACTAATTCCAAGTTCTCCTGTAGGGTATATTTGGCCAGCGACCGTTGCACTGGTTGTAGCACTCTGACAAGCCACTTCGCTTTCTGGCCTACCAAGTACTCACAAGCCGGATATTCCACCTAGGTCAATTTTATTGATGTGCAACTCACCTGAACACAAACTTGCGAAGTGACTTGACAGAGTGTTAGAACCAGTGAAACGGCCGCTGACGAAATGTACCTTATGAAGACAGCTTAGAACTAACCGACCTGTTGTCTAACGTTAACATTCATCATCATCATCAGCAGCAGCAGCAGCAACAACAGCCCTGAGCCTCACCAAAAGGTGTTGTGGCTCGGGCCGCCGCTCACCTTAACAGTGACGTTAGCATTAACGGAAAATTGATGGTCTTGCTGGATAGTGAGTCATTGTTGTATTTGTTTCACGAACCAAGCCTCAGTTTACTAAAGAGGGTATCAGATTAAGGTCGTTCATGACAGAGCGACTGAGATATTTAACGTCACGAAGGGTATCAACGCTCTGATGAGTAGGATAATATCCATCCAACCCACACGCTATACAGATGACATGCATGAAGTGTTTGTCTTTTGTCATTACTGAACACGTTTTATCTTGCATGCTTATCCGTATTCTAGGTTATTACTAGCATAAACAGAAACTACACATCGTAATACCAAAGCGAACCAGTCCTCACTATCTGCATAAAGTACTTAGAATGGTTACACCTAATTTACTTGAAACCATCTATTTCACTTCTCTCCTAATATCAGTTTACAACCTCAGAACCAACACACAGGAGTGAACAGCTGTTGGTTGAAATTTACCTGTTTCAACCCTGTCAAATGATCCTCACTGGGTTTACTGGTTAATCTCAGACTGCACGAGTTTTCGTAGTTTTAGCACGTTATTTCATAACGATTTATGGAATTAGTTGGTACATCACTAGAAATACAGTTATCCAAACGTATCTTTTATACTGTTCTGACCTCTTGTCATGTATTGCCCGTCCAAACACTTAGGTGCAATGGCGCTGCTATCCCGAGGACGAAACACATTTTTAGGTCAATGTTTTCTGTGTGGTGTATCAGAGTATCATGGTCAATCGCACTAAACTTTGTCCTGTATCGCTTGTTCTCCTCCCACCTCGCAGTTCATCTCGCTTCGAAGGTACGATGAACGTGGATATCAGTGAGATCAGTATGAACTTAGTTCCCTTTCCTCGAATGCATTATCTGATCACCGCCCAAACCCCTCTTGCAAATGCGGATAAGACAGTCGCACCTCGCAAGTAGGTCCTGTTTTCGGTCTTGAGAAACCGATAGGTTGATACTTTTGCTCCCCTTGTCATATTTTGCATGGAACCATTTTTTCATATCTCAGGATGCATTTTTTGACATCATTGCATCCTGTTAATGGTGTAGAGCACTAGTAGCGTTGGCTCATTAGATTACGTACGGACTGATCAGCATGAAAGTCGACCTTTCAGCTTAAAATACACAATCTTTAGTAGTACATTTGACATAAGCAGAAGATTGAACAACGTTGCAAAACAGCCTAAGTTTCCAACCATTTATCTGTGCATCCGGTCAGCGAACTGGGAAGGCACAGATTGTGAAATGACTCAATTCGTTTGTGCATTCTCTTAACCTTGTAATCAAACTGTGTTTTTTAAGTTGATCAGATTTGGGTCAAACGATGTTGGGTCAAATATCTAAGCTAATATATATTTACATATTCTTTAGCACGGCTAATACAGTGTCACCGTTGATTCTTTTTGTGCACCGTTAAGTGAGTGCTGATGACTAACAATAATCACATTACTGATAAGTGGCGTGTCAGATTTAATAATTTTATAGGAGACTAAGTTATAAAAAGCGTTGATTTCTGCTGAAATTGAGCCAACGACATGAACAACATGCCCAGACGCGACAGGCACTCTACCAATTCTTTAGTGAATTTCAGCTTCTGTGATATATTCGGGTAGGATCTATCCAGAGTCTGGATTTTTCACAGTATTTTCTGGTCAGACGCATTTCTCCTCTACATGAACTCATTCGTCATGTTTGACTCACATTGAGAAACCAAAACTTGTTTACAAATTGTGAATAATCCGTCATTACTTTAGTTGCTGACCTTTAGTTGGGGAGTAAATCTACCGGACTGTGACAAAGTTTCTCTTAGCCCTTGTCATTTGTAAATCCCAGCACTGTCATTCCAAAAGTACTGTCTTCGTGACGTGTGTACAGAATTTTATGCAGTGGATTTCATATGTTTCGTCCTGGATCACACAGGTCTCTGTCATTGGTGTGACTACCTTTGGGTAGTTAAATGAGACATCCGAAACAAAGTTTCGTCTAGCTGACACTGTGCAATCTACAACGACTTTTTTTCATTACTGTTGTATGGAACATTTGGGGGCGGTCAGATTAACACCGTAGTATGTTAGGTAGGAGACTAAACATATCAATCGGGAAACTGTGAACCGTGATTTTCAAGACATGTTGATATGCAAACTCAGTTTTCGTCTGGTTTCTAATATTTACGCAATCGTCTCGGTCCTGGAACGCTTTGTTTAAAATTTTTCCGATCTCTCACCGACTGACTTCTAATGCGTACATAACAACATGCTGCTCATCTCCTCGAGCGAGCCACTCCTTCGTAATGAGTGCGAATACGCAGACATTTATTACATCAGGTGTTGGCTGCTGTTTGCTAATATCTTATCATTAAGACTATAAGAAAACCACCAACTTTTCAACTTCTAATTCGTTTAACCTACTTTATTCTTGGATTTACCTATTTGTGCAAATTCTACACCTCTTACTTTGGAGAGACTGCTCAAGTTGATCGAGTGCTGAACATGACTGGAAGTGTTTATCCCTGAGGTGAGCTAAAGGGCCGTATGCGATCCAGATTTCAGTTGCAAGGAAAGTACATCGTGATGTCAAACAGAGGAACATTTGGGTGGGATACCAACAACATAGCAGTAACGGTTTGCTTTCTCCACACTTAGTGAGTGATGCTCAAACCTTAAAGTGACTGTACAGCAGATGGTCATGGGAAATCGATCCTCCTTGTCGCATTCCCACAGCTTCTTCCGAAAGGAAATACTAAACTCGAGTTCCGTTCTTGTTAGAACCCGTTGATAGTGCATGTTCTTGCCACAGTCGAGATTTGTACTCCGACCACGCTGTCACGAAGCAATCGTGTTGACCACTGCGGCACCGACCTCACGTCAGCTACATCTGAGTTAGCATTTTCAATACATTCACATTCATTTGTGGGAATCAGTTCATGGGGTTATACGCTCACAACCGTGGCGACTGCATCCTTTCGTTCGTCTGTCCACCAAGGTTCACCAAGATGACGACATGGACAGTCAAACAAACGGAACCACTATGACTATCGTTTCGAGAGTCGAGTTTTAGAGGTGATTATGATGATCAACAAACTTCGTCATTGCCGTCTACGTGCCCCACGCTAATGCTAGGACTCATGTTTTGTCCTGGCTAGTCACACCCTCACCGATCGACGGTGCGTTCGTACACGCATTCAAGAACGATGCTACCGCTTGTAAATATCAGACTACAATCTATACATTTTCTGAGCTACGCGTTCCCTCTACCGCTGCTTTTGCGTGTATGGGTTTGTTCGTTCTTCCGACGAACGTTGAGTGACGCACGTATAATCAACGACGCCAAATATCAAGACCAAGTCTAGTCACTGGAAACGGGGTGCTACTGACATGAATAATATGATGAGTTACAAGAAACAAACTTCAGTTCGTTTGCGTTCGTTGGATAAAATACACAGGCGACCGACAGACACTGACGAGCCGACGAAAAACGATCGGGTCGGTCTGTTGTGTGTCTAAATGCCCGACCTTCGGGCAGACCGATTAGCTGTTGACAGTAGGCCGTATTCACAGGGGTGGGGAGGATGAGACTGACAGCCAACAGTGGGTGTGTGGGCAGGTAAGAGGTTCAATGACTGAGGGAGGCGGGGTGGAGAAATTAGTACTTTTAGACGCGAACTGTGGTAATAACAGTAACAGGCTTCTATTTGGACGGGATCACGGGGAGGGTACGACAGGGTCATGTGAATGGAATTTTGACCCCCAAAAATGTCCAGGGTTAGTGTTGACTACGTCCGAACGGCAACACAGTAGTAAATTTATTTTATCCTCCTGTCGTTCTTGTCGCGAACGGCGTTTGAGATAAGTTGAGAATGGGCTGGAGAGATAAATATTTGCAATGCACGTGCTCACCGTTACTCCTGGTCTAAGGAGAAAACACTTGCTTGATTTATAACGTATATGCTGCATTCTGGCTTTTTACTAATGAACCTATGCTCTGAACTATCAAGAATTATCCTGGTCTAACAGCACTTTTACAAGAGGTGAAAGTATTTATTAGTTTACAGAATGCTGGAGGATTGTATGGCTGAGGTCATTGCGGTATGGAGCAAAAAGTTCAGAATTCCTACAGAGTATGTCTCGAAAACGGTCTTGTAAGATCAAGAAATGACTCCTTTTGATGGTACCGTCAATCTTAGCAGACGATGATACGACGATCGGTTCACATAGATACATGATGTATTCAAAAGAGGCATTGCAAAATGGTTACACACTTCTCTCCTACGACCCATGGGCAATTGATACCGTTGAAAGATGGGACATAATCAATTACATTTATCCGGAACAATGCAGAAAAGTACTGAGTAGAAGTTTTGATGTTGGCGGATAAAGAGATTGTTGTATCCAATGGAATGCAAGTGAGCCATGCAGTCGGCCAATCAGATTGCTCTGACCTTCAAGCGATCGACAGCACATGCGGGCATCGGCTGCCTGTGCCGTGTGGGCTGAGAGTTTTCCGTAACGTTACTTGAAACGGTTGCTCTAATAAAGCTTACTTACTACTGGTATTTTCCGTCGTTCTTGAATACAACAGAGATCAAACATGTGTTCAGCATCTTGCTGTACTTGGGTGCACAAGACCGGGACATGCGAACCGACCAGCTTTTGACAGTAGATATGTTATTGCTTCTGGTGAGGGGATTATTTGTTAAAAGTTATAGTGTAACAGTTGATATTTTCACCAGTCCGACCTTAGCACGCATGCTGAGCAGACGACATACAGCCCTACTTTTTAATAGCAAAAGATCCCAGACAGAAACAAAAATAGCATTTGATCACAATAAAAATCCTTCTATTGGAACAGGTCGATTGAGCAACTTCTTATGAGATATCAAACGAAGCAAAGGTATCCTGTTCCTATGTTCCCAGCATATCCAGTATTCTGGCAGGGAAACATCTAACACTGTCTTACTCTACATTGAAAACAAATGTAGGACCGACACTAGTGACAACCTGCTGTGGATGCACAACGACTGATGCATATCTAGACTATGAGTGATATCTGTTTGTGAAGATCTTCTTGATGTAACAGTATACATACATGCGTTTGTTTTGAAGAGGCATTGGTTTTTAAAGTTGACCAGAAAGAGTTTATATTTGTTCTAGTGACAGAATTATGTGAGCGCTACGACGGCACAAACGTTTCACCTCTGTCTCATGTTTTAACACATTTGTGTAACAGGAATAAAGAAAACGATGTTTAACATCAATATGTCAAAATAAAACTAACGTTAATTTCTGTACTTGCAAACAAACATTCTGCGGCCTCTGTGGTGCACTGTCGTTCGAGAAAGTACTTTTCACAAAATTCGTGATGCGCTATTATTCATGCGCTGTAATAATTACTAACAAATATCGTTTTCTCAATATTTTTCTAATGATCATGAAGATGTGGAAGATTGGTAACGACGCTAATTTCAGACCCCTTGTCAAATTCACCCAAGTCGAGGATATAATTTATTTCCCTTTTTCGACCTCTGTTTCGTATTAAGCTTGGCTGCAAGAGAGTTTGAGGATTACTTCTTCGTTCACTAGTCAGAAGACCCTCAAAAACCCTGCTGCCATTTCATTATATTACACGGACAACCATAGGCTTGCAAATCTTAGCTGCGTATTGTTCGTTTCCACATGTTACTGTTCATCCACACATTCCAAATACCAGTTTGCCGGCAGTTTCACACAATCACACCGTGTTTACAGGTCGATTAGCGGCTGTTGAATCAATGATACGAGAGACGCTTATACGTAACAGGGATCGTGATTAGTCTAGAGCATAACCTTCCTGGTTCTATTAATCTTAGTTAAATCGATCAGGATATTCAAATTCTCAGTTTGTTGCCACATCAGTGCAACTTACTCGTGTGAGTAAGGGCAAACAACTCAATATAACTCCATAATGTTAATAACGTACGTCCATGTACATCGAAGAAGTGTTAGTTATGAGCATGATGAACCGGTGACCGCGAAACATTTGCTCTGCACAATGTTGATCGGTTGGTAACCGTGCTTCCACTGACGGGCGTGCCACCTGGACCCAACCTGTGTTCATCGATGGTTGCGGTTTATTCTTGTGAATCATTTTACGGCTCACCAGAGGTTTTCATGGGGGTAATCTCTTAAGATTTCACTCTGTCTGTGATATCAGTTATTTTACATTTGGCCGATTCTACTGCGGGTTTAGTGACACGTGAGTTCTTATCTAGGAAATGAATGCGAATATCCCTAACTTGCATTGTAGACATGTCAGCGAAGGATTAGCGTTATGAACACTGAAGTGCACATTAGTTATTCCGACTCCGCATGGGTATAAAGTGCACTCGGGACTGTTTAGTCCTGGTGTAAATTGCACATACGCTTTGCTTCCATCACGTACTGTTGAACAACTAGGTGAACAAGTGTAGTTAGCGTCGTTTAGGTGACCTGGGCCTGGCATGAAAAGGACACAGCTTATTCACAGCCCGCACATTTCCACTTGCACCGGATAGTTATCGACTCATCCAGAGTGAATGAGACCTTTTGTTGTTGTTATTACTGCTGACTACCACTCACCATTTCACTCGATTCAGCACTGTCCGACCGGAATTGTGTGCTTGACTGTCAAGGGTCACAAGTTAGTTCCCGGTAGAAATTTGTAAGACTGACTAATTTTCAGAACTTCGTCACAAAAAATTAGCTGGAATGAGCGTATGACGTTGAACATTCACTCATGCAACCGTGAAGGTTCAAAGGACAAACTCTATAACTGATTTCTAAGTTTTCGTTCGACCAGCTTACTTATCACCAGAAACAGGCAGCTGATTTTGCAAAGTATTTCGAGTGCTTTGAATTCAAAAACAGTAACGCATAACTGTCTAGGTTTAAAGCAACACACAACATCACATCGCGTTTTTACATGGAGGCCAATGAAGCAGTAACCAAAACAGCAGAGGGAAAGGCTGAGTGAAATTACGAGAGGTCTAGTAGCGTGGGTGCTCTGTCACAGAAGCATACATTTTAAAGAGCACTTTATATTGATGTTGTGCTACATTGCCAATGTTGTGAAATCACCTTCATTGGTCATTCGATAAACTCGAGCCCCTTATTGTTTTGACTCAAGATTTAAAGTTAGTATCTTAATAGGGCTCCCAAAACACGTCATGACTCTAGAAGCACATAAAGACAGTCAACCTGCAATCTGCACGACTGTCTTTTGAGTGTTCTTTGTGTCTTAACTGAACTTTTGGAAGACACTCAAAAGACGGTTGTCTTTTCAATGCTCATCGACTTACTTCCCAAAGGCCTAACTTAACTACCTGGTGTTGTTTCCGAGCTACACTGCAACGAATTCGCGATATTTTTGCGCATCCTTATTGACATACCAATTATATTCACAAACCAGTTAGTAGTGATAAGAATGTAATGAAAGAACGTGGCATGTGCATTATTAAGAGCAGTTCATCCTTTCGGTGGGTCTCCCCGTTCCTTGTTCTTTTTCTAGTTTTGTTCTTTACATTGTGTATCCACCGTTGAGCCTTGTCTTTGACAGTCGATTGCGTTGCTCCAACGTTTTGATGTTTCATAACGGAGTCTGCAGTGTACCATAGTCATTTGTTCGGTTTGCAACTTACCAACGATTGTGGACGCAAAATGTGTTATTGTCCAGGAGACGCAGTTGTTCACTCCTCGCTAATTGACACTTGTGGCTAAAATGTCCGTCATAGTTGACCTCGTTACAATGTCAATACAATCGCTGACTGATTTGTCACCCAATTTGGAAAGTTAGTTCACTTAAGGAGGCTGAGGGAAAATGAAATCTGATTACGAGTATCACATAGGTTTTACTCTCCTCCAGTTTGAAGTTCACCAATTGAACGTCTTCAACAGATTGCATTTGGAATCTAACCGGAAGACGCGGAGCTGTTGGGTTTCCTTCTGCCATCTGTCGATACCTAAACTGGTTGAACTCAAAGCGGATAACATTCCTTTCCTTGGGCAAGCAGACATTTTAGGAAGTCAATTTATTTATCGTTCCTACAATTCCTGAAAAGTTGTCTATGAAAGTAAGCATCAAAGATAAAACAGTTAAGCGATAAATGCATGAAATGACTATCTTCTATTTGATGCAACCTATCGTTGCTGAGACATTTTGAAATTTCATAACTTCCAAGCACGCCCGTGTGAGATATTACTATGTTCGATAATGCTGTGCTGTTAAACATGTTATTATCGAAAACAGTTACCCTGCTGTCGATCGTCTCTATTGTATCCAGCCATGGGGGACAACGAAAGCTTGGGAAGGAGGCCTTTTATAAAAGAGCCAATATCACCAGAATGTTTTCATATCACGTTACCTACCTGGTAGCAGTGGGACTAACGAAATTTAAGGCGTTTTTCACAGACACTATGATAAGTGGCTGCTGGGAGAAGGCAATTCAGCTGATATGCTTTCCCCCGACCCATACTGCTACCTTGACGAGGTGGTCGGGCTTGTGTACTGTTTTGATC
>LUCH01007799.1:9132-19485 GCA_013368495.1 Paragonimus heterotremus | reverse complement strand
GGAGATATTGGAGAAAGGAATAATTCAAAGAACAGCGAGCCCATGTTAGGCATCGGTCGTGTCGACCAGGAAGGCGGATGGAACTTTCTGAATTGTGTCGACTTCGGGGAGCTTAACCTAATGACGATCAAAGATGCGTTCCCGATGCCTCATTTGGAAGATATTTTTGCACAACTGCATGAAGCTAGAGTACTATCCCTCATTGATTTGCGCTCCGGTTGCTGGCAGCTGTCAATGTCATGGAAGGACATAGGGAAGACTGCGTTTTGTGTGAACGGACAATAGTACGAGTTCCTTAAGATGCCGCTGGTCCATGGGATGCGCCAGCGACCTTCAGACGTCTCTTGCTTCGCATTCTGGATGGTCAGGAGGGAGTAACCGTATACGGAGACGACATCACTGTATCCTCCATGACAATGTCAGAACACGTGGACAGACTTTCAGCAGTGTTCCGAAGAATCGATGCAGCCAGTCTAAAACTGAGTAATAAGAAGTGCCAAATAGGCCGCAGTTCAATCGTTTGCTTGGAACACACGGTTGGTAATGGAAAAACCCAACCACTGCCAGAGAATTTGACAGCCATCAGGAACCTCCCGACACCAAAGTCGAAGCGGCAACTGAGTGTTTCCTCGGAATTGTCGGTTACGATTCGAAATTTACGCCAAGGTTCTCTCAGAAGACATATCCACGATTCTAGCTGCTCAGGAAGGACATAAAATTCTTTTGGACTGAGGACTTGGAGGGGGCGTTCAACGAACTGAAGCAGGAGGCTACCAGCGCGCGACGGTGCCTGACGAACCCCAAACCGAGTGGGTCACTCACGGTATAAGTTGATGCAAGTGATATCGGAATCGAGGCAGTTCTTTCACAACCTTCGAGTATGCCAGCCGAATACTGACGGGAGCCGACAGAAAATATTCCAACTCAAAGAAAGAATGCCTAGCTATCGTCCGGGCGCTGTCGAAGTAAAGGACCTATCTGATAGCTATCACCTTTCATGTCGTGACCGACCACAAACCCCTGATCTAGCTGGAGACGGCGAAGGATCCACGTGGACGACTGGCACGCTGCGCACTCCGACTACAAGAGTTCAACTTTACCATGGGACATGTCAACAGCATGGACAATGAGGTACCTAATGCAATGTCACGACAGATACAGGAAAGTGAGCTGCCTACTAAAGCTATAACCGTGAACGCAGTATTGGTTGCCGATGAAGACATCTTGGTCAATCAGCAGCAAGACCCTCAAGTACGCGAAGTATGTGAACGTCTGCTGGCAGGTGCCAAACCCATGACGTTGATTTCAGGCCGATATGGAGGTACAGCGAGGGCCATTGCCTTCGGCCCCCGTCTGACTATCCATGATAATAAGCGTATTTGTTGTGCATGACCGGTTAGAAAAGAAACCATACCGGGTGAAAGGGTAAAGAGGGTTGAATAAGACGTGTGTGAGAATGGTACGCTTCAACAGGCGCTCCGTAATTTTCTACGGGATGCCAGGGAGGTTGACTGGCAAACAGCCGGTCGGAGAATGCCAGTCTCCCGTATTAAACATGAGCGTGACCGTTGGTACTTTCTCGGTGATCTGGAGTGTCTGCCTAAACACTTCATGAAGGGGTTCCAACGGACTGGCAGCTGCCTCTTTGAGAATGTATCTTGTTGGACCCTATTACGCTTTATGAAATAACCTTCAGCGAAAGGTCTTCAACATCCGTCACAGAACACTCACCGATAACCAGTGGTTACGGGAAATTCTGAAGCGGAAGGAAAGGATGCCAATCCGGAAGTTCGAGGCTGTGGACTACAAAGGAGTAACCTCTGAATAATTCCGTCATAACTAAGGAGTCAGATGTGGTCTCCCTGTCGGGCGGTTGCAAAGAAAGAACTGAGAGTTTATTCTTTCTTAGTCGTCGCATGTGCTCGAATAAGGAGTTTTGTTCCCGCGGGCTCTGATGAGAAAATTTACTTGTACGAGTTTGTTATGTCCACTGATTTACCGCACACGCCTATATCGAACAATGTGAAACGCGGCTAATTCCCCCGAGTTTTCTGTAAACTTATGACCCGCGAATAAATGGGAACTGTCATCTTCTGCGTGGAAGGGGTGGCCGATAAGAGATAGTGCACAGTTTATGCGGTGCAAATAAGTCATCCGCTTTCTCGTTTGCGCTTTGAAATGCACGGCAGTTCTGGTCTACGGAGTCATAATTAGGAAGAAGTGAACATAGGTAGCTTCTCGGGCGATTAAAATCAGCCTGATTAAAAATTCGTGCTGTGGATTTCTTTACTGGTTGTCGTAACCAGTAACGTATAAGATGAAAGGTGAGTAGGGAGTGGTCACAGTGTGACGATCACTGTCTATTATGTTGCTCGGGTTAGTGATGGTTAGGTAGTATGGAAAGATAGCATGATTATAGCGATGCCGCCTTGGACCGTCAACGTACTGTGTCTATGCTCTCCGTCCTGTCAGTGTCGATATAACTGTCGTAAATCTGATTTCACACTCCTGGTGGAAAAGTGACACCCAACTTGTTTTAGGTTTATTAACTTAGCCCATTCTGGGTGGATGAGTAAAGATTTGTTGGCCTAGTAAGGTGTCTAGTTTTACAAGAAGAATATAATTATCAGAGGCGTCGAGTGAGGGGGAACGATAGAGAATCCTTACTAAGAGTGAGTCTCGGCCTCGGAAAGCCAACTGGGGCCAGGCAGCGTCACGCTTATCAGAGGAATGAAATCCGCTGACGACCGTGGAGGCTTGGAGACAATGATGATGGAAAATTGCAGAACTACTCATTTTCCCTCGGGCGGAGTCAGCGCGGTAAACTGATTACCCGAGGACACCCAGTTCACCGTCACTAATGTCACACGTAGGCCGAGTCTCCGTTATAGAAAAATGTGCGGTTATGTGTCGTGAGTTAACTGTCTGATTTCCGGTAAATTCTTGGTCGAACTCAGGGAGTACACATACGTGTAATTAAGAGCTATTTCGTCACTTGATTTCCCAAGATATAAGAAGATGCGAGGAAGAAATTAAAAAATAAGATCTAGATTTCAGGACGGTTTTTGGGCTGGAATCTGTTTGTACTGCCGGGTGGTTCTAATGGTTCTCCTTTGAGGTTGTGGGCTCAACATTACCGCTTATACGTACGTCAGAATTTCTAAGAGACGCTTGACCAGCATTCTAGGTGTCGCAATTTGCGATCTCTGCACCTCTGCTAAATTTCGATTTTCGAGAGGGTGTTTGCGAGTTCTCACTCACGTAATATTTGACTTTTTGGTCTGCTGGGTGCGGGGTTTGAAGGGTGGCATTCTGTGCGGTTTTATGGAGCCAGTGATAGAAATACCCAATGAGGCTGGCCAAAGAAGTGCTTTTAGAATAACAGTCGGCAGCCCCAACAACCTCCCATTGCTTTGAATTCTTGAAAAAAGATGTTTCTGCGGGGCCTTTTGGTTGGTTTGGGCTCAGACAACTTTAAAAATGGTTTTTGTATGGTTTCCGTGTGTTCTATGCCTGTGTCCGTGCTGGTGGCATAGGCCGTTGAAATGACGACCAGGGAAACAGTGTTCTTGCTTCCCACCACTAGCACATAGGCCTGGGTGGATACTGCTGGAGTAGAAACCACGATCTTAGTCTCCAGTTGTACTGTCCAGTCTTCCACGACTTGTGACTTAGTTTTAATCTGCTGCTCGCGTCTCACACTCTCTTGCCGAAAGTGGTCAAAAGACACGCCTTTCAGATGATTGTTGGCGGATTTTAAAGCCACCGTTTTTCCCACTACTCTCTCGGGGCTAAACATGGCTGTTAGGGTTACCAAAGGAGCAAGTGACTTTTGGTTGTCTCGGCACGCAGCCTGATCGCGACTACGAGGTCGGTAACGTTTGAGAGGAATGAAGAAGTTAAGCGTAGCTTGGCTAGCTTAGTTGGCGAAGTCGTTGTGGGGAAACGGATCCATGAAGCAACTCTTTCTTATGTGACAGCTTTCTCTTTCATATTTGCTGTCTCTCTGTCTGTGTGTGCAATTGACAGGGCAACTAATTTTTGGTGATCACAACATAATCGGTTTGGGTTTTTTGTGATTCTCCGTTATCTAAATCTCGTACGAGGGAGGAGATCTCCGCATATGTCACAGCTACTGGGTTCACAATCATCGAACTATGCCGGTTGATCCGAGAGTTCATCCATCCAATCGTTGGCTTGAAAGTATAGCTGAGGAGGGCGTATATGGTCTGACAGACAGTTTCCATAAGACCCACGAAGTAACTGATTACGTTAAGCGTAAGCATGGTATAGCAATAAACTCTAGGGATGTAAGGTCGTCAAGGTGGAGGAAACAATTGCGAGAGCATCCTGACTGTGATCTGGGGAGTATACGGAAGATGACACAACCCTTCGGACCTGTATAGTTGAAAACGGACGATGAAGGCAGGCTGTTGGTCTCGTTGTTCACGTCTAAGCTGCAGGAACTATAAATCCAGCGCGGAAGTGCTATTATGGTAGATCGCACGACTGAGTTTAACAACGGAGCGTACCACTCATGGCACTGTCGTGCAGGCGCCTTTTGTGGTGTTGCAATAATGATCTAATCAACGTATTTATTTTATTGCAAAACAGTAGGTGGTTACTAGTGGACTACTTCCAAAGCTTTAGGATAGACTATGCATGGACGGGACGTTTTATTAAGGGGAAGATGAAAAGTAAAACAGGCAAACCAACGGAGACTAGAAACCTTACATAGGGCATTTCATGGGTAATCCAACGGGGGGTATGACTGGACACTGAGAACGCTTAAACCAACTTTGGGGATAGCTATATCAGGCGAAAATTTGTCCTTAGGGTGGTCTAGTTTTGACTCCGCTGCACCTAGCCACACATCCACTCATCCCGAGGTACGTCGGCCATCGATGTCTAGTTCTCAGTCAAAACGCAGAAAGCAATACACGCAAAATGCGTTTCCTTCAGTTGGCTTCTGAAAGCCGCCATCAGAGATGGACGATACGGAGTTCGCAAACAACTCCCGATTACGCCATATTCGCAGCAACTCGCCCTAATGTGTCACAAAAAAATATAACGTAGCATCCATCGAGGGTCCTTCCGCTCGTGGACGTCCAAATTTGTTCGGGCTGTGACCAAGAGGACTCGGAGGGTGTGTACTCGACAAACTGGATCCAGTATGACAATCATTATCGCTGGGAGCCTCAGGAACGTGCAGGACATTTTAACGTCCTTGACATTTTCAGATGTCGATTTCGTTAATGAGCTTCACGTTTTCAGTTTAGCCGCTTGCACTACTTGCTTTCATACAAGCGCTCACCATGTCATACATACTCTCATCTCTTGTTCACATTAAGCCGATTATGTCATGCATTTTAACATGCCTGACGTGTTTATTCCGTTTGTCCACGTCCATTCCGTTTGGCCGCAACCACCAGTTCCACGTGTCACGTTGCAGGGGGACAGGGCTGTTGCAAAACTCAAACCTCTCCTCGAAGCGCAACAGCGGTTGCAACCATCTTCCAGATGGGCTGACGAGGCTCTGGCGTGCAACTGGATAACCTTCGTATATTCCAAAATTAAAAACTATATATTCAGCATCATTACGCATCTCCATCTTCTGCCATGAAATAAATCTGGGTGCACTTCTTGAACTAGAAGCGAATACGCAAAAGACAAATACATGACCACCACGCAATGATACTGCGGTTTTGAGAGTACCCTAACGTTCGATATAGATACGTCCCATCGGGTGCCCTTTCCAGTGAACGTAGAATTTATCGACGATAACCTGTGAGCTAACAAGGAATTTCATCAAAAAAAGGCGACGGGTACTTTGGTGGTGTTGCAAAATAGTGGGGGACAGGTGGTTTGATGGATCGGCTGCCTTAGGTCCATGGTGTAGCATAGGAGCGAAGGCTGACATGCTGCTCTTTATCGCTGTCTTAGTAAAACATTGGGCTAACGGTTAATCTTCATGTTATCAACGGGACCCAGCAATCCAGACATTGGTGAAATGTTCGTGTAATCCCGTAGTGACCACCGGTCGCGCGGCCTTTTTAATTATCCCCGCTGAAACCGTGTTCTCCCCCTTGCCTATTCCGTAGGCGTAATTCCGCGTGGCCTGCTATAGCATGCTTGATTTCAGTTGAGTATCAGTTTCCTCATCCGTACACATAACTGAACGCAGCAAACGTCTCCATTTCTCCAAACGACCCATCCATCAGTCCATTCTTCAGGGTCGTCTGAATTGGACTTTTTGTAACGTTGTTTAACGCACTCGAAGGCTTTAGGAAATTTCCCTTGTGCGCCTTTCAGTGAAGCCGAGGAAGCCAGATACCTCTCGCAATTTTAGTTGGTCGCTGCCGTTGGTACCACACTACGCTAGGGCTAACTATCTATTACTTTACAAATTAGTATATTTTCACTGCCTTCCAAGAAAGCAGTTTCAAACTGCCGGCGGGTCGGGATTAAGCATATATCCAATTCTCTACTGCAAGACAAATATGCCGGTAAAAGGGGCTAGATGACCAGAAAGCACAAACGCACTATTGTGGTCGGCAGGCAATGTAGCCTCACCAATGACATACACCACTACATGCAGCGGTGCGAACAAATGCGTGGCACTGACTGCGTTTAGAACGTCACATTTCACTACCAACATTGACGCTCAGAGGCGGCTTCTACCAGCACGTCGACCGTGTGACGCGTGCTTTATTTGAGACAAACGCTTACCACTCAAGCCTACTGAGTTCTCGGCAAACATCCATCAAGTTCCATCGACAATAGCCACTCCATAATGCAAACTTCCGCTTAAATTTTACAACAGTCAAGTCACTGAACAATAAGCCACAACAGATAGGGGACAGGAAGCGTCCGAATAAAGACGACTGGAATACTGCCAACCGAAGGCGAACTAATATAGTAAGTATCTTTCCGCTCCCTGTGATGTTTCATCGCTTGAACAACGACGTCCCTCTCCCATAACTCACCTTCAAAGTATGCACCACTTACTTGATGATGACTGTGCCAGTGCGACAATAACCAGTTCAGAGGGAGCACACGCAACGAAACCTCAACTAACAGTGTGACTGTGTGCCACTCGCCAGTAGTTCCGCAAAACACAATTACAAACAGACCGATATCAGTCAAGCAGAGCTTGTAAACCCAACACTTAAACAAAATATATTACTTGACTACAGAAACCAGTGTTCATCAGGCACACCATGTTATAATCATGTGCATGCAAGCACATCATCTCATGACCATGCCTCCAAATGATTGCACCAGCAGTCGACCACGTTCCACACACATCATCCAGCTGACATCCACCTACACAGCCGATAGATGCATTTCGTGAGTAAATCACGCCACTCAATTGAAAAATGCACAAACCACTAAGGAAACCGTCACTCTAAAATGGCAATGCCTAACCCCATTTTGAATGACCGCCGGCAAAGTTTCCGACTTATCACTGTCACCTCTGAAGCCGATGGCCACCCATCAGAAACCGGCTCTCAATACCAGGTGTAACATTCATGCCGGCCGTCTTTACTCGGGCTGTCCGTTACTCCTGCGGACCAAGTTCGGGGCCACACGGTGACACCAGGGGATAGCGTTCTTCCGAAATAGGGGGTTCCGGTAACGGTCCTGTGAAAAGAAGCAACACATACAAGCATGAGCCGAAGTCCCAACAAGCCATGCACACTGCTTACACAAAAGAAAACTAGTTTGAAACACTGGTTCCCACTGATAAACTTGAAAAAGGCCAATAATAGCGTGTAAGTTGTCTTGCGCATTGACATTTCGTTCCCATCTCATCGGTTACTTTTGCGAAATTGACATACAAATTATATAGTTAGGGGGCAAGCAGCTAGGCAAAATCGATCTAGTCATGAGACAGTCAATCAGGTGACTAAGGCGGAAGCAGTAAGATGCAACTGAAGCGTACTGATTATCAAGAGCATGAGTAAAATTGCTGTTGGTCGAATGGCTAATAGGAGTCCAAAGAGAGAGATGGTTCGAAACAAAACAAAAATCCTTACAGATCAAGTGGAATTGGTGAGATGGGGTTAGAAAATCTTTACGGATCAAACAGAATTAAACAATAGTTAGATGGTATGAAGAAGAATACACGGGTCTAAAAGGTTTGGGTGTAGAAAAAAGAAAAATACGGAGGTAAAATGGAATCAAAGAGTACTAGTTGCATTTTTACCAGCATAGCGCAAGACTAGTCACTAAATGTTTCTGGGCGCATAAGGTGGGATTCAGCCCCTTTAACAGACCGGACATTCAGTGGACCCAAAGACCGCCTTTAGAGTGTTCTTCAGACCAAAACTTAAATAGGCTCTCAATATTGCGGAAGCTGTCTCAATACATTGGCTGAATCCCACCTTATGCGCCCAGAAACATTTAGTGACTAGTCTTGCGCTATGCTGGTAAAAATGCAACTAATACTCTTTGATTCCATTTTACCTTCGTATTTTTCTTTTTTCTACACCCAAACCTTTTAGACCCGTGTATTCTTCTTCATACCATCTAACTATTGTTTAATTCTGTTTGATCCGTAAAGATTTTCTAACCCCATCTCACCAATTCCACTTGATCTGTAAGGATTTTTGTTTTGTTTCGAACCATCTCTCTCTTTGGACTCCTATTAGCCATTCGACCAACAGCAATTTTACTCATGCTCTTGATAATCAGTACGCTTCAGTTGCATCTTACTGCTTCCGCCTTAGTCACCTGATTGACTGTCTCATGACTAGATCGATTTTGCCTAGCTGCTTGCCCCCTAACTATATAATTTGTATGTCAATTTCGCAAAAGTAACCGATGAGATGGGAACGAAATGTCAATGCGCAAGACATCTTACATGCTATTATTTGCCTTTTTCAAAAGAAAACTAAGCGGCGTCAACAACACAGCAGCACGCTCAGTTACGCAGTTCAAATTCAAACTGTGTATGTTTGCTGATTTCGACCGCACGCTGAACTAGG
Source organism: Paragonimus heterotremus (assembly GCA_013368495.1). Taxonomy (NCBI): domain Eukaryota; kingdom Metazoa; phylum Platyhelminthes; class Trematoda; order Plagiorchiida; family Troglotrematidae; genus Paragonimus; species Paragonimus heterotremus. The sequence continues at coordinate 10,495 of LUCH01007799.1, read as the reverse complement.
GGTGAAAATTCAATTCATACATCGGGGTTAGTTCAAAGGAATTTCAGGAAATTCACGGATTTGCAAACCCAGGGAAGTCGCCGATTTGTTGTTGACCCCGCTATGGGTGACCAGTGAAAAACAGCTCCTTTGTGCGTGTACACTAACTGTTTGATCCTTTTAAACAAACCACCCGAAATCGGACAGTTGGTCCACGACACCCGACCTCATATTCTTGCTTTCACATAAACCAGGCTTTTAGCAGGTATCAGTGATAATAAACTGCATGTTATCAGATACCCACTGCGCCGAATAGGCTGCTCCCATTGACGCATGAGAGGCTGTGCTGTTTCTCTAAGCCAGAAGCTGACAGCACTGACTGTTATAGGGGAATTTACCTCTCCCCAGGAAAGTGTCACGGATTGTCGTTTAACTTCCAGCTTCGTAGTGGGGACATGCCCCTTGTCGGTGTTATATACCGATCGCTGTCATGCAACGCATCAGACGACGAGGTCATTTTTGCCGCCATAGAAGGTTTCCCGCATACACAACGTTTCTCCCATCTTCTCATTATGGGTGATTTCAATATGAACGAACTCAATTGTATAGCTGCCTATGGTGAGGATTGTGACTCTGGATTTTCGAAATTCTTGGCAAAGTTGATCCATAAGAGAGACTGGACACCAAATGTCCACCTACATACACGGCACCGACGGGAACAGACGTACCCACTGCTTGATCTGGTTATCAAAATGAATATTTCGACACGGCTGTAGAGAACAGTCGAAGCCCACAGTAGATGGACGGAGGACAGCACGAGCGACCGGACAAGCCATTGCTCAACGAGATCGGACTAACGGACGCGGAACAGCGGGCGGAAACCCCCCGGATAGTAGGCATAATTCACACAGCTAAACCGGGTAGAAGTGCACACGGCGTGTGAGCGGAAACCGGAGGGTGTTTCGGATTGGAATTGTGATTCAAAATCGCAAGCGCACATGTGGCATAGTAACTAACGAGTTGGGCAATAAAGATTGTGCTTTATTGGACGCTTTTTTGATACATTCTGGCCGGCCCTTAATACGGTCGAAGCCAATCCGCAATGCGCTGGGATCAAAGGCGTTCCAGATTTTTAAATCATCCGCATAAAGGAGGGTATTGGTAGATATAAGAGCGGGATTGTCATTGTTGTGTTTTAGAAACAACAGCAGACCAAGTACGGATCTTTGAGGAACTCCAGTGGAGCTCGGACAAGGAGAAGGAAGGTCAGATCCGGTTTTACTCTGAAAGTTCTGTTGTCAAGAAAGGATGTAATCCAGCGGAGAATCTATCCTTGGATCCCATAGGCTTTTAGCTTATGTACAAGTGGACCGTGTGGTACACG
>LUCH01007798.1:10648-22383 GCA_013368495.1 Paragonimus heterotremus | reverse complement strand
GTGGAAAGAGTGACTCGAGAAGTGGCATCTCTGAAGATTAGGAAGGAGGAAAACCGTGGCGACGTCTGTTACAGATACGGAAGACGTAGGCATTGGCGAAAATTTTGCCCGCTCTGCGAGAAAATGTTTTATGTAAATAAACGTGTTGCTGACTGTTTTTTGCCTAGGAAGGGTGATCCTGTAATAGGGTGGGTGGATAAGACGCTAGTTCAGGCTAGGATAGAAATCAATGTTAGCTCGGCGTGCTGTTTGATTGACACTGGGGCCGCGGTTTCATTGATTTGGCCGAGGCCGGGATAGGTTGTTCATCTGTGTGCGATGGTTGTTCGAAGAGTTGGTGAGTTCAAGAATCGTCCGCACCTATCGGGACGATCAGCACTATTCCACACGAACGGGTGGTAGTGATTCAATGACACTTAATAGCCAGGATATTGGGTCCATCCGGTTCGTGTGGGCAACCGCGCAAACAACACGATAATCTCACTTGGGCGGCCGGGTAGTCTCTGCGTTCTGGCAGAACAGAATTTCCGCACCGGATTTGGAACAAAGTCATTCGAACACGGTTTCAACGCAATTCGGGCTGGCTGCAATAAGCCGATTTGTTGAGGAAGGTTTTAAACGGAGTTGAACTCTCAGGCGTTATAGGTGTGCGAGAGGTTTAGGGGACAATGGTGCACAAGATTAAATACAACCACTGCTACTCCTTTTCTAGTCATTCACCAATGTTTGCATCGTTTGCACCCATAAACCGCATAGACGCAGTTCAACCAAGTTCATTGGTTCAGACTATGTTCTAATTCCTTACTATTCACTGCAGTATTCGAGTAATAATGATTGCACTATATGCAACTATCAACTGCACAGACAAAATTCAGACAGGTTCATTGGTCCAGTCTATGTTCCAATTCGTTCCTATTCCATTTTATCGTCGATAACTGATTTTTGCATCGTTTGCAGACATAAACAGCATAGACGCAGTTCATCTAAGTTTTACCCTCTAATACGTTCAATATTACATCTGATTTTGACAGATATACTTCATTATTTCCAGCTTTACATATAAAATATCGTTGTTCTTCCAGTCCGTCTGGCATTTCCCGATTCATTTTCTTCTCGGTATATCTATCCTCATTTGTAAGTGGGATTTGGGAATACGTACAAACGTTTGGCGTGCATGTGAAAATCTTTCTTTGTAAGTGATTTATCGGAGCCCCGTTAACCCGTCAACTATGCCGGTTTCACCACCGCACCATAGTGAGGAGGTATTGGTTTTTGCTGTGGATCTGAAAGAGAAACTCGTGAGAAAAAGGATATACCAGACATACCTTATTGAGTCATTCTCGTATTCCCCGCCACAGTCTTAATGTCCACTACGACAATAGTACCTACCTTTACTTGCTGATGCTAGCCTCAAAAAACTGCTGGTATCGCGTGCAATACAGCTCTTGATCGAAGAATGGCGTGACGACGAAGTCCCAGTGATATCACTGGGGGCAGAATGGACATTTGGTCCGGTCGTGAGTGCTTTGATCTTCTGCCGGTGATTCTCTTCTTCCGCATTCACCGCAAACATCTGAACTTGATTCCGTCGTTGATATACCTATTGGCACTGCACTGGGTCCCGGTTGTGGCTCACTTGTAGTGGGACGTTGCATCGGGTCCATACTTTGACGCTTCGGCACCTGAGGGCATTGAAACAAGTTGACATTTTCAAAATCCACTTGGGTTGGGGGTGCCGGTGTTGAAGCTGCTGGTTGCGACAAAACTGTGGGCTCCACTCCCTCATCAGATGGACTATTCGGAAGGTCCAGGGTTACGATGGATACGTTGGCGGTGTCCGTTGTAGCATCACTTAACAGAATTTCGTGCGGCGGAAGACGGCTGCGACCACAATTGTTAAGAAACTCCCACAGTCCATCCAAAAGCTGGTTGAAGGTCGTGTCATCCAGTTGCCTCTTCGTCACCAGCCCCAGCTCAGTGAATGCTGCAGCTCCGGATGGTCGGGCGTAGGTTTTTATTGGTGCGTCATAGTTGGTAGCAGGGATTTCCAAAATTTCTTTGGAGCTTCTGGTCCATCGAAGGACAAGAGGAAAACTTTCTGTACTCCTGCTGAACGATTGATCCACATGGGGAGTGACTGCATGGTAAAAGCTACCCCACCGCAAACGGGCAATCGCAATTCCAGGCAGTTGGATTGACGTTGTAAGAGTTGTGGCCGTCCATCATGGTGATCCCCGTCTGAGAACCGGCGAACATCAACTGGCTTTCGTCCGCAACAAATGCGGACATGAGCCGCATGGCCTTTGGGACCAGTCGACTACTCAACCCCACGTAATCTTCACGATTATTGACGGGCGGGTGTGAGCGGTAGGCAGAGACGAGCAGTACCCGACGGTGGTCAATGATGTGGTCAAAGATGACCGTTGTGCGCTCAGTTTCCTGCCAGATCCGTATATGGGCCTTCAAAGTGTGCTGCCTTATTGAACGATGGGTTGCTTCGACGAAGTTGTTGTCCCGCCTGTCGAAATTCGGGACCTAGGGGATGCCCACTTTTCAGATCTCCTAATGAGTCTGGACATCAGTTACTCATTGTGGAACGACGCTTTCGTTGTCTGCATAATGGCTAAGGCTGCAGCATGCCCCCAACGGTTACGTGCCGGCATAGCGATCAGAACCCACCTGTGGAGAGTCAAGTTTGAAGTTCTATTGCGTACGTTACGCAAAATCTGCACTCGGGACAGCAGTTATCGGACGTGCGCCAGCTCCCGGGTTGTTGCTGCTTGCATCGCCACACTGTCGTCCATGATCGTCGTCTTCATGTCCGCTGGTCCAACAAATGCGATTAATTGACGGAGAAACGTTACCATAGCTACCGTAGTTTCTCTTGAAAGCTAAACAAAGCAGACCGGTAGGTTGACCCCACTAGAACCTACAACAACTAAAACAAATAAACTGTATCTCTTCTTACACCTCCTGTAAGTGGCGTCCATACCCACGACCTAGGGGTAGCGCCGACAAAACTCTATCTGTTCATTACTCATGAACATGAAATGCGTTAAACGGTTTTCAGCATCTATGATTAGGTAGCACTTACCAGTTGTGTTCAGTTGGGCATTCGATCGACGTAATTAGTCAACAGCGTTTCTCTTGGAGGTTGCGCACATCCTTCGTGGTTGTCTTCTTGTCGAAGTGCTTGAAGATGTATTGAGTTATGTTGAAAGATACGGTGCCGTTAAGCAGCCATGGTCGAATTTCTTCGATTTCCTCCGGGATTAGGCAACGACTTGATGCTTCGTATTCTGCAGCATTCATGTCGTACGGATGATTGTAAGGCATGACGAATTTGGTCACCCGAAATCCTCCATTAATGTTCCGATTGACTTTGAATTACGCTGAGCAACTAGGTCGAGTGCCTGTTCTTTCTCGAACACTGGAAGGTAGGCGCAATACTTGGACCATACGCAAGCATGTCCAGACGCGCCTCTTGTGATCACCGACCGCACGTTTGGTAGATCGGATGCAGTAAGATGGACCACACTGAACTTCGACAAGTTAAAGCTCGCCCCCTGTAAGATCTTCCACGGGGACGTTCAGCAACGCGTTGCAATAGACCAACGACCCCAGATGGTCAAAACAAGATTGGTTCACAGAGCCACGGTACTATTGAACAATTGATCAAAGTTAATAAATAGACAACCTCAACAGTTTCGATCGACGGATCGTTCCCAGGAGATAACTACAATTTGATAATAAATAGGCTAAAGATGAACTATAAGCACATCATATGACATTCATACCCAACAGAGTCCTTTCGAGCAGTCAACAGGTTCAAAAACGACAAGGACTAGCCGAGCTCCAAAATGTACTGCACGCACCACTCAAGCAAAGTACAAAAAGGCGACAAGTGCCTACTCGCACAACTGTCAACTGACGCGAAAAAAAACATCTAAGTCAAGGCCAATTAACGGCTAGAAACAGAGGCGGTAGAATGTACAGGGATAAACGTTTTGGGGAAATCGGGTTGGGTCGGATTTTCACACGATTGTAGCCTCGAAGTTCGATACAGCTCCCACTTCATATGAGTTTGGTAACTGTGGTGGAGACACGACATTACCAAAGTGCTCCTGAAACAAAGCACACAAATCATCCGTGTTTACACTCGTGTTTTCAGTGTCCTTCTGACGCCCTCCTGCACATTTGTTGCTAGTGTAAACTAATGACGACCTACAAATTAGGGACATATCATTGGCCCAATGGGTGCATAGGGTTGACGGGATGTGGTGGGGGGAAGTTGTGTCACAGGAAGAGGGATTCCAGTAGGGGGAATACCCAGGTATCTGTAACCCACACCGCCAACCAGGAGGGTTTGAGGCAGTACATGGTTTGAGGGGAGGCAGCACATAATGTGAATTGAGGTTTCATTGGATTTGATATGAGGCCTTGACGTTTTATTATAAGGTCAATGTTTAAAATAGAACCTACATTTCATAGTACTTGGCAGTTGTTAGTGGCTACGGGGGGGGCTTGCGGCAAGGGACGTAGCACACCAAGTTAACTGGGGTTTCAGTGGGATTATTTGAAGTAAACGAGGAGATAATTTTTTTTGCAGTTTTCTGTAGAGATCTTTTGCGTCTTAGTCGGGTAAACCGTCGGTACCGGCCACCACTAATTATAGCCTGACTGATTACCAGGGTGAACAGGTTTTTACAAATAGGCGTATACGCAATACCTGATAAATGTGTATGAGTCGGTTATGATCCCGTTTCTTCTTTTGTTTTTGTTCTAAGTACAGCTGAACACTTCGGCCGTGTCTTCAAAATGCCGTGAAACGAAACAATCTTAGGGTGCAGGATGACGCATTTCATCTCGAAATTTGCACTGAGCGCATTTACAAGACATAAAAAAGTGGGCTAATTCCAATAATGATGGGTGTGATTAAAATGATGGTAAATGGTTCCATCACCAATCCAAACTGTGTGCTGGACCTCAAGTTGAGTATTGCACCTTCATTTACTGCCGCCTGCACAAATCTGATAGGCCTGTGTTAGAAAATCTCCAACACCCACTTACCAGAAGCTTATTTGGATGTTCATCATTACTCACCTATAGTGAACGTTGTCAAACACTTGGTATTGATCCGCTTCGGTTACCAAGACCAAACTTGGATCTTATACTTTCATATAAACTTTATACACTCGAAAGCCACCACAACGGCTTTCCCCGTTCATTTCCAACACGGCTCCTCATATGGTCTACGAAATAGGCTTTCCACTTTGTCAACTCTGCTGGCTCACAAAAGGATACGAGCCAACTTCTTCATTGTAAAATATTCCTATATTCGGAATAGACTTCAAAACAAAATTACAGCCAGTAACAGCATTAAGCGTTTCCAAGAAGACTTTGACAGTTTGCTTACATCATCAAACAAAATGTCTATCTTCAAACTTCGTGTATCTTCGGATCACCTTTTTGAATTTTATCCGGAGAACATATAGCCCTCAGCAGCATACAACGTATGTACCCGTCCCTACTATCAGGCTTCAATTTGGAACAGCTTGCCTGAAACTGCTTTCTGCGTAACCACCGTTCACTCACATCCCATCTAGCATTTTATTCATTACGTACTTACGAAACCACATCACTGTGTTCATCTGCTTCAAGGTACACGCATTGATCAGGATTTTGAACAATTTAAAATTCAGACTTATAGTAAGTTTAGCAGAATCAACTCATGTTGAGTTATACTTAGAACAAAACAAAAGGGAGAAAAAAAGAACCGTAACTCACACACTTTTCACACATTACATACATGTCAACTGGTAACAACCTGTTCACGCTGGCAGGTCATCGGGCTATAATTACCGGTAGTTGGTACTGACGGTTTAGTTGACTGACATGCAAAGCTCTCCACAGAAAACTGCAGAAACAATACTCCCCCTTCACCTTAAATAATCCCATTAAAACCCAAATTCACATCGTGCGCTATCTCACCTGCCACAAACCCTCCTCGCTAACCATCAGTAGCTGTTGTGTGCTATGCAGCATAGATTCCAGCCTCAACATTGATCATACAAAATAAACTGACGTCAAAATTTCGTAATAAACCCATTGAAAACTCAATTCATATCGTGTGCTGTTTCCCCTGCCCCAAACATACCCGTTAGCCAATAGCAGACCTTGTGTGGTATGAAATATAGAGTCTCGCTTGAACAGTGGTCTTATAAAACGAACTGACACCAAAACTTACCGCGGAATACCATAACAATAATTTGCCCATATTATAGACTTTATTGAAAATAAACAAATTATTATCAGGTAAAATTTTTGAAGAGAAAATATGACACGCACACAATTCTTCATAGCACATGTAATCACTCCACATTTTCCCACTTAACACGTGAGATTGTGTTATTTTTCTCACTCCCTTGAGCATCCGTTACGTGAGGAAAATTTTCACAGTGATTGAGAAATTGGAACCTCGTATCGACCGAACGATTAGAGAGTATTTCAACTTTTTGACGTCTTTCAACACTCGAAAAACTCCTGCGCTGGAATACGCTCAATTCTCGGAAAGATTTTGAGCTGAATACTTCCGACTGAATTTACCTCAACAAACGGCGAAATCATCCAAAGGTGCAGTTAAATGTATTCACCGGCATGATCTTAAAATATTTGAAACGTCGCCTTTTACCTAATCTTGTAAAAGTTTAATTACTGTAACATCCCACCCTTTAGAATGAATATGTGGAACAGGCAAACTATCTTCTTTCCTGGCGCGTGCATCAGATGTTTGTAAACTGTGACCCTTTTCCCTTTAATTTCGCCTTCTGTTGCCGACAGATTTCACGTATGTCTTATTACATATTCATTTGCTGCTTTGTACCGCATGTAAATATCTGTGATGATCACGCGCATCCGAACATGTTTCCCATAAGCGCGTTAAGGAAAATATATTACCAGCAGTCTTGTCACTTATTCCATGTTCTCTAATTTTCTCATTGACGCTACTTATTTACAGTTAGTGTACAATAAGTAGTTTGCCTGAGACATCGGCTTTAAATGTCCAAAAATAGCTAAAAACGGGGGTTCGCGGCAAAATGACCAGTCTTCTTTTTTGAACAACTTCCAAACCAATTCTTGCGAAGCGCACAGTTGCCGGCAAACAGATTATCATTGGGATGTTATATATGCTGAGCTTCATAATGGCATGTGCGCGCTATTTTCATCCACGCAAGCCTAGAAATGGCACAATTTAGCTGGCTTTGACTGAGGGGTGAAACAGGAGCGATAACGCTTTGCAATTTGAAACACTCTAATGATAAGCTTGCACCATTTCCCTGAGCTTGGTAAAATTATTCACATCAACATGTTTCGTCATGTCGAGGTGCACGATCTGCGATGACTTGTAAACACACCATTTGAGTGGGTCTCTCGAACCTATGTTTCTCATCTTTGGAACAACATAACGGCGAACTACTCAATAGCCATTAGACTGACTAGCAGTTCTTTCTAGTATGTGGTTACCACCAAACTTCGACGTCGGTTCGCTCTATACTGCCGGTATACTGATTGAACTAGCGGTTTAACCATATGGAAACATTGTCAGGTGATCAATTAGGAGTAGAAGCTACACGAACCGTGACACGAGATGTTTGTACCATCATTTAGAGCAAATTGGTTAAGTATTTTTTGTTTATCCAAACAGTTTTTTGGTGTAACTAGCCATTGCCTAGTGAGCAATAACCGCACACAGATGGTTAGCATTAATTGTGGGGTAAATGCGCACCAGGATGATTGGGTTATTACAAACGGGTGTATGTATACAGACCCCTGTATATGCTGACCATATATATGTTTTCAGCTTCAAGAACGAGTTTTAACCGTGACAGTGTACAAGATCAATCTTGCTGTAATAGCGAAACTGTTAACTTTGACCAGTTCGAAGGGTACGTGGCCTAACATTACGCGGTACGGAGGGTTCCCTTCAGATGTAGTTAGATCCCTCTTTAAAGATATCTTTCTCGCGCAGGCAGTTTTAAGATGGACATGATGTTGGTTATTGTCAGGGAAGCTTCTAAGGTTTGTTTAAACTAATGCACATTCTTACTGGTTCTAATTACACATGGGAGTTTGTTCCATATGTAGGAATATTCCGCCAGGAAAAATTTGAATACAGTCCCTCTGCGAGTTAAAAGCTGTCAAAGTAAATTTCGTTAAACCACGCCGCAAGCAGATTGCGAAATTAATCGTAAAGTTGTTACCGTAGACTGGATTATACATGGGTGCGAGGTTTGGATTGAGGAGCCGTAGCCAAAGAAAATCGAGCGAAATCGTCCGACAGCGTTCCTTGCGGCTCAAGGAAGATGAGTAACCCAGCGGACGTTCCGTGAGTGCACGTCGGAAACCTTTTAGCTAGTCTATCAGTCTCTTTCGATCCACTCGGCAAATCAAATGGCCAGGAATGCAGACTTTTTGTCACTCTCACGTGTCATTAGCCGTGCCTCTTTTTCGGTTAAAATGTTGCGATTCCCTTCGTGTATTATCTGTGTTTGTTCACTCAGTTAAATTGTCGGAGCAAGACGGTTGGTACAAATACGGTTCAGGGCCATCTCTTCACAAGTTGACTCCACAAGGTAAACACTGGAGGTTTGACATATGAAGTCCTGCTTCCAGAAGGACTGAGGTGCGTATGGAGTGATTAACAGGCTTTGCCAGGCTACTCGCATCATCCTTCTTTCGAAGTGTTTCAAAGTGGTTGCAACTAGGTGCGTTTTTCCTACTCCACGGTGATAACCTCCATTTAAGTACGGCAGGGCTGACGATACGAGTGTGGTGGAATTTTTGCATGTCAAAGCTGAGTGACATGTTTGAAGTTTGTCGGCATAACCACCTTCTTTGTTTACCGTACGGGCATCATCTACCACCACTTCGACCTGCACTGATGGTATTTGGGGAACATCGTTTGTTCTTATGTTATTCGCTAGCGGTGTTTACGGAAGAATCCCGCGGCAACTGGTGCTTTTTGGTTGGCCCAACCCTTCAGTTTTCTTTGGGCTGGGATTTAGTGACGTAGAACGTAGTTCAGCCATTTGGTTATCTTTCAAGATGGTTGTTCCGAGAACAATGCTTCTACTTTATGCACAGGAGGGCTGCGCGTCTTTTGACGTTGGCAGCATCTGTTTTAGGGCTTCCGGGCGGATTATGGTCTAGGTATACCAGATGCCGGCACTTCCACCGCCTGTTCAGGATTAGAATTGGAGACCCAGGGTACTCGCGTGAAGTGGCGGCTTTGACGACTGTTGCTTCACGCACAGATGTTTTCAACAGCCTTGCTTCTGAGAGGTTAACCAATTCGTCTTTACTAGTTCTTTCTGTCTGGAACTTCGGAAGACGGTAGAAGCCTCTCTGGAGGTGTTATGGGTTTCGTTTCACAGAGCGAAGCCTTTAAAAGACCTGTCTCGAAACAACCTTTTGACTTTAGGAAAATAACGTTTCATTTAACTTGTCCTTGAAATAATTTCGCCCGAAGAAGGTAACTGGAAAAAGACTGTCATTATGACCCTTACGGTTTTAGTATTCCGTGGCTTTCAGCCGGTTGGAATGAGTAGTGCAATCGTAGCAAGCAATAACTTGGCTAATATCGAGGTAGTTCCTGTTAAGTAGACTTCCCATGTTGTCAGACAAGAGCGACATTAACATACCTTTGAAGGCTATTGCCACATTTCTCTCTGACCGTTCCGCGAGTTTTACGGCTTCCTTAGCGAGTGCCAACGGTTTGTGTCTGGCGCAGGGCTCACTGAATCCAGCCGGCATTCCTTGCGGAGGGATGGCCATAGAAGCCAGTGCAGCTGGGCTGCATAAATTGTGGCTATAGCGATCTTGTTATCCATGACACAATGTCGATCATTAGCATTTGCAGGTTGCTAGAATTTGGTACGCTTCTACAGAACAAAGCGGGAGGTAAACTTTCAATATGACATGACACATGGGCGAAGTCGGGGTGGCTCCATTCTAATGTATAATAGTGATTCGCCGGAAATCAGCCGCAGCTAGCGTGGAAACACTGGTGGCGGAAAGCATACCCCAACCCGTGAACTATCTCGGTAGAATATCACGGATGACCAAATTAACGAACCACAACTTTGTTCCACTGACCCAAACCCTCTTTTCAACCACCTACCAATACGGGTTTCAGTTTAAACATCCGCCCTGTAGGGCAAACTGACGTCAAAACCCCGTGCGAAGCTTTGATTATCACGTGGTAATCATTCAGGAAGTAGCTACTGGTTGCCCAACTATCGCTAACTTCTGTAACACCTGCTTGCCAGCTTTATATACCTTGGCAACAAACAAAAACATTGATATCACATACAGTTTGTCATAGTACGTTTTCACAGTACGTGTGGTCGCTTCACATTTTCTCAAGGGACACATGAGGTTGGGTTCCCTTTCTCGCCGTCACAACGCCTGTCATTTGAGCAAAACTTCTGTAACCAGTGGACGCACAAAACCCCGTACTTACTGAACGGTTGGTGAGATTTTCAATTTCTGGACGTTTCTGAGTAATCCACGAAGTCCCGCAATGGAGTCTGCCCAATTGCCTATCAGGTTTAGGAATTTTCCGTTCTTCGTTGCCCATGCAGACACGTTTCAACATTTTTCTGTCGTTATTCATATCGAGTAAACGCGAAGTGCCCCAGAGCTCCATTTGGAAGTATTCCTCATCGTGACCTTGAACTGATCAAAACACTGGCTCCTGCATAACTTTGTGAAAGGTAAATTAATGTAACATCACATCTCACCTTTGAAACAGGCGAGCTGTTTTCTTTCTTAGTGGATGTATTGAAACTTTGCGGACTTCAATCCCTTCTTCTTTCACTACGCCTTTGTTTGTTGTCAGGTTTCACGTTCGCCGCATTATATGATTATTTGTTGTTTGTGGACCCTGCGATCGCCCAGAATGATCGCGCACATACCAACTTGCGTCTCCCGGGTGCATTAAAAACCATACATCACCATCATAAATGAGTTTAGGTTTGAAAGTATTCATGAACAGCTACAAGAAGCACATGGCAAGTCACGAATTCGAACAAAACGTGGTAAAAAAAGCAATTCACGATAGGATAACAAATTCGAATTCGAATGGATACAAAATAACCTCGTGGAATTACCCATCAAGTTTCACAATAATGATGTGAGGGCCAATTCTGAATCTTCAGTACAAACCGATTTAATCAAAAACGGATGAAATCGTTACCAAATTCGTATTCTACCTTTTATCTAGACTTGTGGTTTTTAACTCGTTATTAACCGATGGCTGCAGCTGCACATGCACCAACGTTTCAAGTTCAGGTCATAAGCACCCGGGGCCAAAGTTGCTGTATAAGAAAAGGGATTCGAAATTATTATAAAACAAACTGACGTCAAAAACACACAATAAACCCAGTGAAATCTCAATTCATATCGTATTGTCTTTCCTGCCTCGTAACCCTCCTCGTTACCCACCTAGTAATCATTATGTCATATGAAATATAGATCCTTGCGTAATCATCAACTCCATAAAACAAACTGACGTCAAAATTTCGGACGGAGTTCTGATCGTCACGTGATAACCAGTCTGGAAATAGCTTATAGTTACCCAATTATCGCAGAATACCATGTCAATTATTTGCCAATCTTATATACTTTATTGGAAAAACACAAAAATATTGATAGCGCGTAAAGTTTTTGTCAAA
>LUCH01007798.1:0-10132 GCA_013368495.1 Paragonimus heterotremus | reverse complement strand
CCCCCGAGCGTGCTTCTCACAACTGTGTTGAGAAATTTATTATTATTATTATTATTATTATTATTATTAATATTATACGTTACTGGACCAAGCTGAATGTGGTTAACGAACATTAGTGTTTCCAGAATGGTTAACGATGGTGAGCGGGAATGCCGAGTGGCAATTAATTTGACCAGACATGAACAACATGGAAGTGAAAGATTCTCTGTTTTGTCATCCTTCTTTGCTAAAACAAACCTCTGCCGTAGCCCTAATATATTGCCCGCCAGCAAGTGACACAGTAAACGACGGCAACCAACCTGCCTCATTACGGAGGGTCACTGACTTGGCTTCAAAATATACCCAACATCAGGTGATTTCAGTTACACAAAAATTGGTTTCGTGTCTCCGGAAGTGCATTCGAGTCTGGACTCCTAGGCAGCGTCATTCCCTGATATTATTGAATTGAGTGTATTCGAGAACGCACCAGGTCTCTCCAGATGGCGTTTATCTTGAACCTAGTCTTTTCTAACGGGCTTGGGTGGATGAACAACCTCAACACTGAAATGCTTGTAGATTGAAATCATCAGTCCTGATTTTGTCCGAGTTATTCATGTCTCTTCTAGAAAGATAGCTGATCCCTAGTAGCACGCAATTACATCAGGTGGGATAAAGTGAGCACGAGCGAATAATCTGTGAGCCGTTCAGAACTTGCTGTCTTCGCCGTTCGTGAAATTCTCACAGCAAAGCAAGAAGATCATTATTAACGTGACGTCCAATTTATTCTTTCTATTGAGGAATAACGAAGATAATCAGTGAGCCCAGGGTATAAACAGATATAGCAGAAAGCTTATTTGTGACAGGTGTTATCTTTGAATATAGTTCAATATAACCTAGACTTTGGAAGCTAACAAACAATACAGGATTACATAAAAAGCGCTTAGTAAGGCTGGACGTGCAGACGAACTTGAAATGTAATTCTTTATTTATGCCAGCTAAGACGAACCCACGAGAGTTTTTTATGAGTTGTTGGCCAAAATTGCTGCAGTAAAACCAGGTGTTTTCAATCTACCTACCGATTTTGGCCTGACTAATAGCAACCAGCAGACGAGGAAGTCATCGCCGACACGCCTACAACGATGTTCTTGGGGAATGCGGACGATGCTAGCTCACAGATTCATTACAGATCCAAAACATTTAGTGGAATCTCCGCCTTCGGTGACTTGGACTTTAATATCACCGTTGCCCTTGCTAACCATGAGAAACGAAACCCCATCATGTCTCCGAGTATTAATAAAGGACCACCAAACTGTCGAAAAAGTGTGCGAGCAAGTTAGGTTTGATTATAAGTTATCAACTTCGGAAACCCCTCAGTGAACGTGAACCGGCTACTGATTGGAAGCAATGTGAAACAATGCCGCTAAAAAAGGGTGGTGCGCGAAAAATGATTTTCAAATATAAACCGAATTTCTTCTAAAGCGCCCATGAAAAGGTAAGGGAAAGCGTTATTGACGACACGTCACAGAAGCACTGATCACCCATTAACCGCATGGCTTTAAAAATGACCGCCCGTGAGTTACCAATTAAGTAATTACCCATGAATTGTGGATTACAATAACCGATTCTGAAAAGAGAGCGGACGTTATCTTGCTGAACTTCTCAAAAGCCTCCGATAAGGTGTAACACAACACAAGGTTCTCCAAACTGTGGCTGAATGAAATTGAGGAGAGCCTGTTACGTTAACTCGAGGTTTATCTCAGGTGGTACATCACACTCCGTGTTTATGGCTCTTGCTCGACATTTAAGAGCGTCCCGTACGATAAGCTGCAGATGTCAATTTTAGGACCGTCGCCAGTCGTTCTATATTTGAACGAAATTCTACTGCCTTGTCTTCAAGCGTTGGTTGCGCACAGATGACTACCCTCTGATAAGTAAGTCGAGACCCAACAGGCAAAACAAGTCCACAACCAGGTCTATTGGCGCACTATAGTTGGTGCAGATGAAATAAGGCATTACTGAACTTGGCGAAATTTGAATTCCCCAACCTTCATCACAACAACGAGGCACCCCGTCACCATGTAATGTTAAGCTTTGTGTGTCCGAATAAAACAGAACTGAAATGGATTTTTACCCATAATCTAATTCTCTCTTTCAACTGCATGGTGATGGCAAGTGAGACCACGAACGTCTGTTAACTCATCAACGGCAACCTACACCGTCTCAATCGGGTAAAATTTGTTAACTTTCATGTTACCTCAATAGGCCCATTACTACAAGCAAACACGCAGACATTTTCACCATATTTTTGTAAGGATGTCCTGTTGGTTGAACCGGTTCAGTGCATAACCATAAAATGAGCGAGGAGCCTCAATCGCCATCAAGGTTTGAATCTGTTTAACAGGGATTTTCGAAAACTTAGTAATGATATCTCACTCCCCTACCGTTTTATTTGTCGGCTTCCCTCGAATGGACTTCGAGTGGTTTCCCACTGGGAGGTTCTTCCAGAAAGGCTCGTTTCAGCTCCCACCCACGATGCGTTGTAAGTGAAATTAGATAGGCCTCTCCCGGAATCTTCAGATATTTTCAGTTCGCCAACTTCGCCAGCATATTCCCGGCAGGAACGGAAGTCAGCTCAGACTGAATTCAGTAAATCAGTTTTGCTAGCATATTGTGGAGTGTCGGTGCTTATGATGTGTTTCTTGTGTGTCCGTCCGCCTGTTTGTCCTGTCAAGCAGTTGCCTATCTCCATACCATGCTGGGCGTTTTTGTGATTCGCTTGACAAAAACAATCAGATTCATACACCATGTCATTTTTTCGTCACAGGTGATCAGTTAGCACTTGAATACTGTGAGTTTGAATTTTGTCTATGTCGGTTGACCAAAAGTTGATTGCTTCTTCACCACAAAGACGTTGAGAAATACGAACCGACTGATCCTTATTCGCTTAGTCGCCCCAGGCTTGTATATTTACTTACACTCGCCCATTGATGTGAAAAATGTCTAACCGTGGATCTCGTGTATGTCTGTGCGACGGACAACGCTATGCAGTGCTTGCTCTGCTACATGGTTTCACACCCTGTGTCTGGCCATGTATAGCGAGGTTCTCAAAAAGCTGACAGCAACGGAGCTGGGTTGCATCCACCTTGTTTGTCTGTGTTGTGGGACCGACAAACACAACCACACTTCTGTAGCTGACAAGTCCCTTCATGTAGTGGGTGCTACCCCCATGTTCCACTAGTTCTAGTCGGTACGGCAAGTAACAAAGGGACTACGGACACAATATCATATGCGTCAGTTGCTTCTGAAGCAAAGCCAAAGAAAGTCACTTCGTTTGCTCCGAAAACACAGACTCATCACCGTTCACAACCCACTAGCAAAATGCAAGGAAACACAACAGAATTCTTAGATTCTCCACACTGTCCTGCTTAAGGAGCCCAGTCTTACAGTTCGAGGGAGCTGCGCTAATGTTGTTGTAAGGTCTGAAAAATTCTCTAAGAGTACCAATCTCGGTGTTTCTAAGAAGTTGAGAAACTGGATTAGGCACATGCTAACAAACCTCGGTTAGCAATCGTCATGCTGTTATTATATAATCCGACGGGTGACGTCCTTCTAGCCGCACAAAAGTTTTTGGGCGACTCTGGGGCTTCGATATACCAGAAAATATCAGAGACTGAACGCCAGAGGCAAAAGCTCTTTAGAAAGGTATCTGCACTCACTGACCAACCTCGTTATATCTCCGATTCTCTTAACGGCAACCCGAAACACTACAGGAACCGGTGGCGATTCCTGTCAGCTACACTGAAATCGACTAACGTCCGTGCAACGCAGTCAGCGTTGCCCGCGGCCCAAGCCCCGGCCTGGCGGAACTCGATTACAACTCCTCAAAATTATTGTCCTCTTGCAAGGGGTGTCGTCGCACGTTTTGAATCAGTCTCGCCATCTTCTCTTTTTCCGGTTGAATTCGGTTTCATCCTGATCGATCGAAATGAGAACGGGATTTACCAAGATTTACCAATCAACACACGCGCATCGGTCGCTTTGTGATGCCTATTGAGGATACAGTGACCTCGAAACCCCCTACCACAGCCGGCTCCTGTGGAGTCCGCGACCTCCACCACCGTGGCGTTTTGAATGAACTACCTCACTCACAATCCTAGGATAATATTCATTCATTTATCATTAACTCTGTGAAGTGTATGTACACAAATGCGCTTAGTTTAATAAACGGATTACCATAGCTTCACTAACTTCGTTATTCCGCAGACCCCCTGATAGCTGTTATAACGAAATCATGACACAGCACTTCCCACCTAGATTCTGAGCTGGTCTTTCGGATCACCGTGTGGATAGAACTGGAGGTAGAAAAGGGGGGCCAGCCATTTGTGTCCACACTTCTCTCCGGGCCATCTTTCGTAACCATGCCGTACTTGCTACGATTCAGGAAATCGTTCGGTGTCCAATTTGTATGAATGGCTCCGGTAGTTGGCTGTCAGAGTGCCCTGTCGTCTTCCTTCTCACGCTAATTATGTGAACTCTTGTTGTCTGGGGTGGATGCTCTTCCCGCCCTGGGATTTTCCCGTATACCCTAGGCGAGTTATGTCAACTTGTCTAAAATTAACCTTACGGCCTTCTCAAGTGCAGACACCAAAATTTCTGTCTGCACGGTTTCTACCCAACTGGGGCACTGGGCATCAAGCTGCACATCTCTGGTTTTGCTCGGTGGCGCACTGGTCACAATCCGTCGCGTCTGAATTATTTACGTACCAACGAAAAGTTGATAGTTAACAACCATGAAATCCCCGCGCAACTCGGAATAGGTAATCACGCGGTAATCCCATTCGACTTCATTTGCAGCACGAAGTTGGTCAGCTCAACGGTTAGTGGTCGCAGAAACTCCAGGGAAGTTGTTGTGAAGAAACTACCTTGCTACCTGGAGGCACAGTCCTGGGTGAACCCCACACCATTTCACTCTGTAGATGATCTCTGTGAGAAGCTTACTGCCATTCTTTCCGCAACCGTTGAACAATCTATATGATTATCAGGCCCCGAACGAAACAAGCCTACAAGTCAAGTATGCGTTAGTACACCCATAATTATTCTGAAGAAGCGGCATGTTTCGAGGTGTTACCGATTATCGGAACCTGAAGTTGGCCAAGAAATGTACTGAAGAAATCGGTGTGCATCGCTAATCAAAACATGATCATCTTCATTATCAGCAGCTTCCTACTGAGCGCTCTGTCGTTGATGTAAATGGCCTCTTCCGATTTGTGGCATCCGTTTGCAGGACGATGGCTGAAGTTCCTCAACTTTTAGGTCAGTCGGGTCATACTAGTTCTGATGAGAAAGCCGCTGATGTCATCGCTGAGGTGTATAGCAGTACCTTTGCGCAGTCATCAACAGCTCCTCAGATTCGCCTTCACACCGAAACTAATGACATTTGCACCTTGAACACTTCCTGCGGTTTGGGCAAAACTCAGGTACCTAAAGAACAGCTCAATTGGCTCCGACGGTATACCTATCAGAAACATTATGTGAAACGGCCAGACAGCTTGCTGCTCCACCTAGCTATTTTTTGGTCACGCAACCTGTCTCACAAGGAACGGCATCCAGCAGCTGGAAACTCGCGAGCATCGAGTTTATTTTAGAAGATGGTCAGCGTGGATATTCCAGCGATTACCGACCAACTGGTGTGCTATCGAACGTCTCAAAAATTTTTGGGGCGCTCGCATGACTCTTTCCATGAGCATATTGCGTTTCGTGACTTCTCCAGTTGACAGCACACATTTCGCAACGGTTGTTTCTTCGCTACGAATCTGCTGGTCAGCGGACCAAAGCAGCCAATAAATTCAAGGGAACTGACGCCACATACACCGATTTTGCCAAAGCATTTTGTCACGTGGACCATGTCGATTTAATCGGTAAGATTTCTTATCAGGGCTAACAGGACAATCTTCTTCAATCTTCTTCATCTTTTGTTGATTGTCTGTGCGATGTGCGCGTTAAAGAGGTTTGCTTTATCTACGGGTCTAGTCTCAATAGGGTATCCTAAAGTTCAGTTATACGCCCGCTTTTATTTTTGACATTTATCAACGATCTTCCTCCTTCAAGTGTCTCCCCGTTACTACTGTTTGCTGACGACGTCAAAATTTGGCGTGCCACATAACCTGCCGGTGATTCTGTTGGCCTACAGAAGGACCTCAGCAGTTCGGTCGACTGGTCTCGAGAGACTCAAATTAACTTCAACGCTGGTAAGTGTAAAACCGTGCACATTCGTGATTCCATGAATACCACGTATCATGACGGGTACCCATTTCTGGCAGTTCCTGTCAAGAGTGATCTAAGCCCCGCAATTGCACACAATCGAGCCTTGTGAACGTTGAAACAAATGCAAAAAGTGCCAGCAGTATCCTAAAGTCATCAAAACGTGTTTTCTGTAAGTTTAACCCTCGTTGATTTCAACATCTTTATAACAGTTTCGTTCGCACGCATCTGGCCATAATATCTCTAAAAAGACAAGTTGCAACCGGAGATTCTGTAGTGTTGTGTCACTATGGCAGTCTGAGACCCAAAAATTAAGTCGTATGAAGAAAGGCTAATATCTGCTGACTTGCGCTCATCGAAGCATCGTCAGAGTAGAGGGGACTTGGTGATGAACTTTTTGATAAGGAAGTCCCCTAATAATCCCCGCTGGTTTATGATCAACAGCGGAAATGGCACAACATCGAGGGGACACCCTTTGAAGCTAGAGATCTAAATTAGCAGATAGCCATTTCTAATTGCGCATCTGCGAGTCTTGGAATGTTCCATCTGACCATGTTGTTTCTTCTAACTCTGTCGCAATTTTCAAGGCTGTAGGATCGGGCAATTCGACGACAACCGGTTGAGAATAATACAGCGAGTAGACAGAGAGTATATTGTTGACTTGCGAAGTCAACGCGAGAATAGACGCATACGAATTCGAAGCGATAACGGAGCGGAGCGACAAGCGTGCACATAACGGGGTTGTACGTTCGAGTGCGCGGGGGACTTGTCAGTATCTCTACTCGTTCCAACAAATGTTTAAATACATACAAAAGTAGGAAACAGAGAGAGTACGAATGGCACTCGTAGCTCTGACATAATTGACAATAACTAATAGGATCGCAACAGAACTCACCCCTAGAAGGCAACCAGAGTGTTAACCTTGACGATGTTGCAGTGTTTCAGTTAACCGGAACCGTTGACACAAGCATAAATGGTCCACTATACTCCTGCCACAAAGCTCGCGTCTACGGCCAGTGAAAGAACAAGGGAGAACAACTGGAAATGTTTCGAAGGAGCACAACTTGGAATGTTAATAATCGTAGGCCAGCTGGGGAATTGGGGACAGTCCAGTTGTAATCGACCTCGTGGGATCGTTGACTCGTACGCGTCCATCGTAGGCCTTGCATAATTTCGAGTTTTACCGCGTCCTCAGTGTCCCGGTTCACTCTCGTTATCTAGGCTATACAGTATTTATTAACGGAAAACGATAACTTCCCAGGGTTTCGGCTTCCATAATGTCCAAAAGAATGCAGCGTTTTCTTTTTTCATTTTTTGTTTATTTTTAAGAGAAAAATATCTTGCTAACAGCTTCGCTGTAGGTTAAGCCAAATAAAATCAACCGGGTAGAAAAATGGAACGATAATAATAAAAACAACTAGATATGACGGACGTCCACTTAGTCTGCAAA
Source organism: Paragonimus heterotremus (assembly GCA_013368495.1). NCBI lineage: Eukaryota > Metazoa > Platyhelminthes > Trematoda > Plagiorchiida > Troglotrematidae > Paragonimus > Paragonimus heterotremus. Next base: position 2,442 of record LUCH01007798.1, on the reverse strand, counting down.
CCTCACCGGCCTCCGCAACTCTCGACCACGTCTGTTCTGGAGACTTGGCTCCGTCGACGCAAATGGAGTCGCAACCAAAACCGGAGCTGTACCAACGTTAGGCAATGCACTAGCTGGTGAGGACGTTGTTGGTCGCGAATCCATGTTCACAGCAGATACCTCTAGAAACGCTGGCTTCAGTTTATCGATCGAGACAACCTCGTGTTTGCCCTTGCGTTCCAACACGAAAGTCTTATCGTAGCACGTGAGTACGCGGAATGTGCCTGTATACGGCGGGTATAAAGGTTGTTGAGGAGTAACCGCACGCACCAAAACGTGGGAACAAATTGACCGACAAGGCTCTACGTACGTTGGCCTCGCCTGTTCCCTTGGTGGGGTCGGCCGGAGTCGTCTCGTGTGCTGAGCCAACCGCTCGCCGTAATCCGCGAAGTTGGTGGGTCCTGTTTCGCGTGGGACAACCATCTTTCTGGGTTAACGTAAGGAGCACCCATAGACTAGCTGGGCGGGGTTGGTATGTAGGTCGGCCTTTAACATGTTTCGGACACCTAACGACACTAATGGCAGAACCTCGTGTCACAAATGGTTGTTGCTAGCGAATAAAGAACTTTTCAACTACCTATGAAAGCGCTCAACTAACCTGTTGGCTGCCGGGTTGTAAGCTGTTGTGCGAATTCGATTACAACCGAGTGTGTTGAGAAGCGACGTAGAGTCAAAATGTGACCCGCGATCGGTGATCAATACAGCGGGGCAACCAAAATGGGCAACCCAACGTTCCAGGGATGCTCGTGCGACGGTTTCATGTGAGCAATTCGTAATGGGTATAGCTTCTGGCCAACGTGTAAATCTATCTACACATGCTAAGATATATGTACACCCAGCTGGGGGTGGCAAAGGCCCGACCAGATCAACATGCACGTGGTAGAAACGCTCGTCGGGAGCTGCAAAACTCCCTACTGGTGTGCGCATGTGACGGTGAATTTTAGACCGTTGGCACTGTATGCACGCTTTCGCTCGTGTGCGGACGTCGCGATTGACACTGCGTCAGACAAAGCGCTCAGTGATCACTTTGAATACTGAAGGTATGCGCGGGTGAGACATGTTGAGCAACGCGTCAAAAATTCGGCGGCGGAAAGACAGCGGAATAACCGGGCGAGGGATGCCTTGTGAAGTGTCACAAATAATCATCCTTTAGGATGAACTAATGGGCACGCTCTCTAGATTGAGGGAACTCAACCGACGAAATCGTTCTACCTCTGGATCATTGTTCTGTGCAGCTACAATTGCTGCCAGACCGACTGAGCTGTCTGCCTTGCTCGTTGTAGCCTTGATGCGCGAGAGAGCATCCGCGGCTGGGTTCACAACACCTGAAATGTGACGGATATCGGTCGTGAACTGAGCGGTATGATCCAGGTTTCTGGCCTCTCCAAGGGAGTATCTGTCGTCTATCGAGCGCAGGGTGTACGTTAGCGGCTCATGATATCTGAAAATAATGAAGTCCCTGCCTTCAAGGACACGTCGAATATGGTGAATACCGAGATATACCGCCAACAACTCCTTTCCGAAAGCACTATACCGCGACTCGGTTGGTTGTAAACGTTTAGAGAAGGAGGCTGGTGGGCACCAGTCGTCACCGAGTTGCTGTTGCGGGACTTCTCCTACAGCCACGTCTGTTACATCCACAGTTCGCGCTAAAGGGGCATACAGATGATGGTGTGACAACGAAGCTATACTAGCGACAGGTGTTTTTAAATTAACGAAAGCCTTCTTTTGCGGCTGTTGTAAACAAAAACGAGCGAACCTCGTCTCTGAACAGGTCAGTCAGTGGTTGCAATAAATGTGCACAATTAGGAATAAAACAAAGGTAAAAATTTACCAGACCATCAAAACGGCAGGATTGCTTGAATTGTATGGGCTCCGGGTAGTCTACTATTGTCTGCACTCTGTCGGGAAGAGGTTCGATTCCGCTCGTAGATATACGGTGACCCAGGAACGTTACGCTGGGCATCCCAAACGAGCACTTAGCTAGGTGTATCGTCACTCCATTATGTGACAAACGGGCGAATAACGAACTTAAGTGAGCGCAATGTTCTTCTTGTGAGGAGCTAGCGACCAAGATACCATCCAAGTACGGATAGACATCGTCCAGTCCACGACACACGTCGTGGATAAAACGTTAGAAAGTCTGGGCGGCGTTGCTCAGACCAAACGGCATGCGTAAGAATTCAAAAAGTCCGAAAGGTATTATGACCGCTGTTTTCGCGATGTCTTCGGGGGTTACCGGAATCTGGTTATACGCACACAGTAGGTCTATTTCTGTAAATACCTGCGTTCCTGATAGGTTTGCTGTCAAGACTTGAATTTGCGGAATTGCGTACCTATCAGGAGTGGTCGTGTTATTCAATGCCCTATAGTCACCACATGGGCGTCAGTCGTTGTCAGTCT